>JAQQZZ010012273.1:0-11505 GCA_030265115.1 Mopalia vespertina | reverse complement strand
ATTTATTTTATGTGATTAGTAGACTTGAATCGGTTAAATTTCAACACGGTACAAGCTGGGTCGACCCCAGAGTGTCTTCCCTTTATATTTTCTATATACATAAACGGTCTCTATGGTACCGAGTCCCTGTGGATCTACGTGGCCGGCATTTACTGCTGGCGATTTGGTGCCTAACTATGAGGTTCGTGAATATTCAAATTCCGAATGGATTTAAAGCTGAACAGTTTTCTGAACTATATAATCTGATCAAACTAAGAAAGTTTTATCCCAAAATAACGAAAATATTGTTAATAATCTGTTTCTAAATGATACACACAAAAAAAAAAAACCCAAAAAACCCCCCACACACAAAAAAAGCATTCATATAATTATGTTACAACAAGACCAAGTGTGTAATTTGCACCCCAGTACAGCTACACAAATCGTGGTGTTCAGTACCTCAGAGAGAAACAAAGCATATCTGAACACTCTCTGTTGCCATGGAAACGATCCCGTTAAAATAAAAACAATAACGATATAGACCTTGTCCAAAACAAATATTGTCAGAAACAACTACCGGACAGAGGAGACGGCAACCAGATTACACAAGCACATGTGTGCATAAAATTACCATATAAAAAACACTTATTTATTGAAAAAAATAAACAAAGCAGGTATAACTTACCATCGTTTGATGAGGTTGCTGAGCAGCTGCCACGTCTAGATCTGTAAAGAGATAAAATAAGATAATGTGAGAATTGAAGGGCTATACATATAACATCCAGTCTATTCATGCGTGTATACAAGAAAAACGATGATTGCCATAATGATGGTACCGCTTCTACATCGAAGGTTATAAACACCCTTTGTAATTAAGCCAGTCTAACACAACTTTGAAATGGGATAAGCATGTAGGCCCTGAAGCTTATGACTTAACGATTAGTGACAAGCTGCTGCTCGTTTTTGTAATGAGATATCGAGCTTTATAATGAACAATAATTGTAGCAATAGACTGATTTCCACTACTTTTATTGACAGTATTGGCCTGCTTCGCTGGTAAATTGTGGTTCGTGCACAGCGCAGGTTCAAGACCGTCCGTCGATCTGTTCATGTAAATGTGCATTCTCACGATACGATGTGTAGTCACGATTTCGGGGGATTCTCCTTATTTGTGGCATTTTCATTGGTCGACAGAAAAATACGAAACAGTGGACCAATCAGAACCGCAAATAAAGGGAATTCCCTGAAATAGTTTTAACAATTTGTACCGTGAGAGTGCGCTTTAAAGGTGTATTCTCACCATACGATTTTTCATTACGACTTAATAAATTTCATTTATTTGCGACATTTTCATTGGTTGACAGAACTTGGTCAATCAGAACTCCGTAAATAAGGGGATTCACCCTGAAGTCGTAACCACAAATGGAACGGCGAGATGCACCTTGAGCGGGAAGTTCAACTTACGTTGGCTTTCCATGTTTAAGCTATTAAAGTCAATGATATTTCATTTGTGTGGCAGCGATATACGTTAATAGTAAACAGCACCAATAAATCATCACAAATTTCGAAATGTTTCTTTATGTTGGAAAATTAATGTTTATCCAGAGCTAAGTAAAATCAGTTGGCCTATGTCTACGCTCAGAAAATACTACCTTTAACCAGAGGTCCCGTTGGTTTCGGAGGTGGTGGGCTATACTATCTGTTTACAAGTTTTTTCCGGGGTTTCCACTGGTCAATGACAAGGTAATATATACCTGGTAAATTAAATATCCTTAAGTACGACTTGTAATGAAACAAAACCACTACAAATTGAGATTAAACATAAAATAGAACAATGGCACGCCAAAGCCATTTCGTTCAAGGCAATACAATGGGATATAATTGTGTTTATTCAGATTTTTTCCTGTTCTATCTTCAAACTACGTATAGACGTTATCAGTTCATTGTAGCGCAGTAAGCTTAGATATTACATAGTGGGTTAGACTTGTAAAAAAAGCTCTTAGGTAAAAAAATGAATGAATATAACAAAATGTGAGTTGTCAGGCGTGAACAAATGTGTTTATCGACATAATCTTACTATCTTTCTAAAAACTGATCACCGTGACACAGGGTTTCCACCTTCCCGAGGCACGGTGGAAAAGAAAATCGTCGCATTAAGCCTCTCTTCCTTTCTTACCTTGCCTCCATAGGCCATAAAACCTGAGTCAGCTAGAGTTTACTGCAGCTACTTTCGGATGACCTCTCTTTACCCCCACCCAATCAGATTGGGACTTTCTTAGAATAAGAAAGAGGCGGTCTTAACACAGGATGACAAGAAGGCTATACATGTAATATACATGCACGATTTAAATCCCATTAACGAGTCCTGATATCAGGACAGACATGTTTATTGGCAGCGGCGCCACGCTTGTTTGTTGTATAGACTTTGATGTGTAAACGCCTTTTTGATTGGCCTACGTGTTTCTACCATGATCCCATGTTCTAGATAAAATCTCAGAGACAAATAATTTGACTATATACTATGTTCTTGTTTGATACACAACTTAAACAACACTTATACATGTATAATTCACAGACCCATTTATAAATGTAAGGATATATAATCCCGCGAGGTTTGTCAGATCGAAAAGAAGCTCTGGGGTAAACATCCGCCATAACCCAAAACTCTGGAAGAATTGGACAGATTGTCGGTTTGTATATCTCTGGCACTTTTCGCGTCGGTTTTTTCCAATATTTTTCTTGAAACAGTTGTGGAAATGTTTTTAAGGGAGTAAAACAATAAACAGTCCACAGTGGCAACATACAGAATTTATTACTTCTACAATTACAAAAATTATCTCCCTTATAGCCTACTATTATGACTGGTATATACACGATAGTCACTGTATAGTTTAAAGAAGCTATATCCCTATTGAGAATCGCTAACTAGATTATAGAGGCAATATTCCTATATGGAGTCGCTATCTTGTTTGCTATCTAGTTTTAATGGGCAACATCTCTCTTGTGTATCGCAATCTAGCGCGCTAGCTACCTTATAGGTGCAACAGCCCTTTTGGGAGTCGCAATCTTGCGCGCTGGCTAACTTATATAGGAATTGCTGTGTGAAAACCAAAACTAACCGCATATATACTAGCAAATTGTCATCATTTGGAAGTGTATACTGAACACACCATCTCGGACATCATACGACCGTCGCAATTTTGTTTTTTCCAGATCAGCTAATAAACGTAGTACGCGTTGTGTAGAGATTTCATAGATTCCATCTGTTTGTGTTCATATCATAGTGTACCACTTAGTGATGATAACGCAGTTACGAGATTATGGCGAGGTTTAGCTGACTGCTATTGTCGTTAAACTTATCAACCTGTATTGACCCATAGACAAGCAGACTCGAGGACCATTGTAACAATCCCATTAAACATGTAACATGAGCGAACTCGGAAACAACTGGCTCAAGCAATGTATTGTATACGAGTTCTGGAGTCCTATAGGACAAGTCGAGTAAAAATCGAAACATCTATTGATTTACGACAGTTCTTGATAACCTACTTTTCTCGTTCAAACATTGGACGTTAAATATGATCTACTAACTGCGGAGTATTGGTAACTTATTAATGCTATACTGGTTAACGCTGTTGACAAGTTGATCTATTGTTTCCCAAGAGAGTCTCAATGAGCACAAGACGACAATCTGGACAACTTATAGAAGAAGGGAACACTAAAGTTTTGACATATAAAAGTAATTTTTTGTTTGTTTTTGGGGGGTTTAACGTGGAACTAGAGGTATATATGACGACAAATTGTCCTCTTCTCGCTGTGCCTTACTTAAATATGGTGGAAACCGTCATCAAACTTTGTACCAATTAAATAATTACCCTCTATAACTGACAGCTTAAATATACTTCAATTTCACAGTCAACGTGCGGAGCCGTGCAAGGGGCATCCAGAAATACATATATTTTTCTTTATCTCCGGTCCCGGCATAATTATCAATATATTTCTGGATGTTCCTTCCGCAGCCCGTACTTAAGCCTGAGGGCTTTTAAAATAGAATAAAACAAAATAAAATTTAGATCTACATATTTAGTTATGAAGCACATACCTCAGCAGAGATCCACAAACACATATGTAACTAACAAACACAGCGATCGTATCGTGTATAAAACAGCAGATGCTCTCGTTCAATATCTAACCACGAGCTGTTTTTAAGAGAACCCGGGCTGTTACTCCCATACAAGCGAACTGATGTTGCTGACGGATATATTTCTCTCAATGTTATCCAGCTAAGACCTTCCAGTGAGGCAGCCGGCGATAGCTGACGAGTTTAACAATAGAGTTCTGTACGAAACTATGTCCTGCTATTTGCACGAGGATTTTAAAAGTTTAAAAAGAGTTTCCTAAAATTCCAACAACTCAACTAAGTTAATTGAGAGTTTGTTTAAAAAAATTCCTACAAAACATTGGAGTTCAGAAAATTTGGTTGGAGAGTAGTCCAATATGGTTTACATAGAATTTCGTTTTCGTGAGTGAATTGTGAAAAAAAAAACTACAATAATTTTTGTCATGTTTTGGGGCTTATCTTTATTTGTAATTCCTAATTTTGTTTAAATTAAGAGCTACACAAGATTATTTGAAAGCTACATTAAAATTGTGTCCCTTTACAAAGTCTGCTAAAAGACAAGAAACGCAGACTGACAAAGCTAACCAGTCCACGTGTTTATGTTATTGACACAATTAGCTGACTGAAAGAGACACTGTAATGGGTGCGAGTTGTACCTTTCACAGCACGTGCTTGTTTCGCCCAGGTGTGTAAATATCAGCATACATGAAAGGAGACGCACATGGTTTGTTAATGTCAGTTTCCATGGCAACGCGTGTACAGGAAACCAGCGAGTGATCTTTAGTATTTAACCAAATCGATAAATTAGCTCTGATTGATTTTTGTTGTGAATAACATAGTTAGGGTACGGTACCTCGGAACGTATTAAATGAAAGCGACTGGTTAGATCGAAGCTATTACAGAATATGAGCGTTCCGTATTTATTCTTAAGACGCACGGATCGATCAATATACACAGTTAACTATATCAGCCTTACAGGCCTACAGCATAAAACGCGTCACACGTGAGCCTTGTTTTGATACCCCATAACTCAATACCGCTTTTCTTCATTTTTCAGCGCGACCTCAGCATAGATGTAAAGATGCGAGGCGAAGATGGGTATTAATGTGATGTGGGACCAATGGCGAAGACATTCGAATATAATAAGTGTGTGCCAATACGCGAACGCCTCTTCCATCAACCGACTGCGTTTCTAGATTGGCAGCGATAAAGAATTGTTGATAGGAAAATATACCCTTATTCATCAAAACGGTTGGATTTTTCCTCAGTTAAAGACTGACTTGTGTTATTTTGTCTAGGAGTCCTTGCACCCTTGTAGCTAGCACAATGAATAGGGCTAATTCCTCCGTCTTAGCCCTTAGCCTATCTCAATCCATTGCTATCGCCGGCCTCTCAAAACATTTATCTGATTTTTAAGTTTTGAACGACCTATATATTATGGATAAAAAAGTCACAATAATCTAATTCCTACTTTCTTTCCTGACGTTTAAATAAAGTTTTATTTGAGTTTCTCGCCAGAGATGACACGTTTAAGTTATCTCTGTGCAATAATAAAATTGAAAACCGTCAGAAAAGAAATATTGCAGGTAGGTAAAATACTAGTCATTGTTGTAAGTGTATCAAAAAAAAATCATATCTAAAAAAAATCAGAGAAAAATAAGATATATGTTTTGAGAGGCTGGCGATAGCGGCGGATCAATTTCCAACCTTCACCCTGTGTTGAGATAGGCGTAGGGCTAAAACGGAGGAATGAGCCCTATTCATTGTGCTACCTTGTAGCCTACCTTCTCTTGAACCTTGACGTATCTTAGCACCTGGCACCCTAGCATCTTAGGGAGGCACATTGGTTGTCACAACTTTGCGGCAATAAAAATTCCGCAAAAAGCTGTCGACGAGATGATCCCTATCGGCTTTCATAAAAATTTAAATCACATGTAAAGTCGTTCGGAAGACGCGTAATCTGGGTTATGGCTCAGCATCAAACACTGTAAGTTCTCTTACGTAAACATAAGATGGTTAGCAAATACCGTAGCTTAATAGTTTCGACAAATGGGATGTATTTGAACGTCTATAAAGTTAGAATGCATACCGATACGCCTCTTTTGACACGACAACGCTCTTGTAACAAATTGCGTTATACTTTCAAACCCCAATTAAACAAACTTGAACGAACGAGCCAGGGTTACCTCCCTTCTCAGACTGTTACATTCAGCGTCAGAGGCCGTACTGACCAGACAGATTGACACTTCCAAATGGTATGGGCCCGCGGCCATGGCTTTGTGGTAGCGTGTGCGCTTACTAATCCTACTTCGATTTACCGCTAACGGGATCGACTCCGTCTATATCGACTAAGTGAGTCACACGATGTGGCTCCGGCAATCTCGGGGTGGTTTTTACGAGGCTTCCTGTCGGCTTTCCACCGTAAGTAATCAAGGAGTGAAGTGGACAATCCGTCGTCATATAAGTGAAATACCCTTGAGTACGACGTGAAACTCAATCAAACAAACAAACCAAACGGTACACCAAGAGGCAGGTCTTTAATTGTTTCCCTTTTTTTCCAATACAAGAAGCTTACCTCCTTTAAAATCCAATTTCACTCCATCATTAATTAAATAAATTAAATAAAATTACTTATTGGCCAGCAGAGATTTTTTAATATAAAACTCAAGTGCGGAAGTACCGAACAAATAGTAATATATCTTTTGAATAATCGACATTCCAATACTGCAAAGATCGTGACCTATATATCTCCACGTAACTTAGCCTTTCGCGGGCAATCGAAATATATTTAACCTATTGCCATAAACATATAAACTTTAAGTGTGGGTTATTTATAGCATTAAAACAGTTTGCTCCGGTACACAGATTAAGCCTTTGTAAGCAGTTCCGTTGACAACTTGTTCAAATATTTACCGTAATAACTCGGGACAAAAAAGTTAGCCCTATATATGCATCGCGATAAACGACTTACACATTAAACGCGATGCATATATAGTGCTGCACGCTCATTGCTATTTTGGGTCAACGACTTAAGATGGAAGCGGTTAAAGAACACAGCCCCAAATCAATGAATGCGGGAAAGATTTTTGACAAATCTCACTTTATATCCACACTAAATTATTAATAGTCGTGCATGCTAAGTTAAAATACAAGGTTGATTGCTGATGTTCAACGGTAATTCACTTCTATATGACGGCGATATATTCCAAATATTGATAACCTCGATAAACAAGAACAAAACATGTGAAGAGTTTTGTTGTGCTGAGAAATAATGTTCCTCCAATGTGAAGCCATGACAGTATATCTATTCTTGGAATTGAGAATCCGAAGAATAATAATATATATTATTTATATATATGTAGAAAAAAACAATGGTTAAAAATATGACTGTCTTCGTCGGGGTTTGAACCTGAGTCCCTTTTCTTGCAGGTTAACCTTTTATCAAGGGCTTAGAAAAAATCCCTCATAAAATGCAAATCTAATTACTGTCTTGATAAAGACCGCTGATATGTGTATCTGATTTAAATACACTCTTAGAATTAATGGTTCTTTGAGGGTTCATTAGACGAGACGACGGTTCTATATGGAACCATTACGACAAAAACAGTCCTTGGATATAAAAAGGGAGAAATACTTGCTATAAAGGTTCCACACATAACCATAAAGGGTTCCATGCACCGGCTATAAGCTGAAGAACCTTAAACGGTTCTATTAGAGCCATTTGTTCTAAGACTGTACGTAAAACACCAAGACAAGGACTCTTGTGTTAATTATTATGCGATTTGATGAATAAATCCTATATTCTAATCGCTCATTGGCTTAAATTGATCACTTTGCCATTGGGATGCTACGGTAAATGGTAATAACGGTTTTGAGGTCCTATATATATTGGAAAATATATATCTTAACCAATTGGCGACAGTTATTCAGCTAATTGATATAGCCCTTTGCCAATCATCGAAGGCTATCCCCCTACTATATAGTCCTCGATCTCAACCAACTAAATCAAAGATGTGTCGTTCCGACTGATATCTCAATGACTGCACTCGATCGTCTTGTCAAGGCAAGCATCAAAATGCAAAAGACCACACTTACACATTTTCAGCCTTGCTTCAACTCGCGAGACGTGGCAAACATTTAATTGGACTATTGAAGAAACAAACGGCCAATCAGAAAGTCGTTGACAAATCACGTTTTCGTCAACAAACAAACCAGGCACCACTCAATTAACGTGTCTGTGGTGATGTCAGGACTAGTTAATGGGACTAAGCTCCTGATGTAAATCTACATGTATAGACTATTTGTTATCCCGTGTTTCGACCCTCTCTTACGTTTCTTATCAGAGAGTTCCAATCTGATTGGGTGGTGTAAAAAAAATGCCAATCGAAAGAAGTTGTAGACTCTAGTTAACTCAGTTTTTGCCGTCCTTGGAGGCAAGGTATAGGAATTAAAGAGAGGATTGATTCGATGATCTTCTTTTCTGCCTTTCTTCGGGAAGAATGTATTCGGTGAACGTTTATTGTATATGTTGACTTGGGGGATGCTCCAAAACCGAGCAGTAGATATACACAGTTGTGGACGTTAATGTTGTCAATTGGCCACATACATACCAACGATCTTCACATTCTGTTTACTGGTTATATTTACAAGTTAAACTTCGCTGGTGTGACGGCCAATTGATTTATAACAAAGTTCAACAAACACTGTTGAAATAGGATCGCACTTGATCGCACCCTGATTTATCAACATGATCATCGCGACCTTAAGTAACGCCGTGTTGGTCGTCTGTCGTTTTTGAGAGAGGTTAAAGACCATAAAATACACAGAGATTTATTAGATAAAACAGAGAAGACCGCCGACTTTTCGAAGACGAACGACTGTCCTGGATGTCAAGCACATCTACTCCGCGGTGGGATA
Organism: Mopalia vespertina; assembly: GCA_030265115.1. Lineage (NCBI taxonomy): Eukaryota > Metazoa > Mollusca > Polyplacophora > Chitonida > Mopaliidae > Mopalia > Mopalia vespertina. The sequence continues at coordinate 2,489 of JAQQZZ010012273.1, read as the reverse complement.
TTATACAGAGCGGATCAATTTGTAATTTCGCTCAGTACAGGAATATCTGGTTGGTTGAGAGGTTTGTGTTTAGGCTAAATGATACAATAAAATATTCTTTCAGTGGCCAGTGTGTGATATTATTCCTATATTCTCTTAAAACACATTTCCATAAAGTTTACGGGAAAACGAAATGATATAAATCGACACAAAAAGCACCACATTACCAGGTCTAAGATTTGTATCATGGGGTGGGGGAGAGGGGGGGCGGCAATTACGCCAGAACTTGTTCTCGAATTAACTTGGAAACAATCGGTTTCGAGATTCTCGTCATTGTGGTACCATCTCTACTGTACACTCGGTCATGATAGATGTATGAATATGCACCGAAATATCGTGCATTTTGTTCGCCGAAAGCCTATTTACCACCATATGCACACTATGCTATCGCTAGCCATGCAGTGGCGAATGTCATATAGCTGTAGAATATGTAAATTAATTTCAGGAGTGGATTAAGTTCTGAACTCAAAATACGCAGTCTGCAATTTCGGTATTAATCGCGCCATCACGTTCTTCCCAGGAGTTTGACTATTCGTCAAGGTTAATATTCGTCACAGCTGTTTAAAATGAACAATGAGGGCCAAAACAAATGTGGATTCTAGAATAATTAAATTTGTCAGTAACTTTAATAAGAATTGCATTGATCTGCATCTGTAGTCCTAGTGTATTTAATTATTTATACAGTTATAATGTGCCAAAATCATAACCCTAACAACATGATAAGTATTGAACTTGACCAAAAGGCAGTTTTGTGTCAAATGATTTTCGATGTTTTGGATATAACGCAATCAATAAATGTTAATTGCTGCTATAAAAACTGTTAATCGGCCATCGGTGTGTCAAAAGAATTATGCAACGTCAATCACTGTCAGTTTCGTCGAGGTTGTGCCAATTGCAATTGTCACATTTCACCTGTAATCACGCACCTGTCAGCTAAAAAATCAACAAGTGATTTGTTCATTTCACCTCGCACTGCGGAAACAACTGTCAATTACGACCGAGAGTTATAGATCACCCATTGAACAGACTCCCGATGCTTCGCCCCGTCGCCACTTTCACAAAATACCGTACGGCAATAAAATCTCGCACGACATTTTTACGCTTATAGTTTTACATGACGAAACTTAATAGTACGATTGTTTGTTGTCTTTCGGCATTTGGTGGAAGTGGCTCAAGGCCTTTTTGTGCTGGTTTTCTAAATGTTTCACTTGAACTTCCGTATATATATAGGCCAAATGTTAACAGTGCATTTAGAGCAGCCACGGAATATGAGTAAGAGAGAAATGAGAATAAGATTCTATAAAACCTCTCCATACGAACATTTTATAAAGAACAAACACGATGAAACTATAGTCTATCTTTTTTTTTAAATTTTTTTTACATAACTTAACAGTTGTTGTTAATTATGCAGATATGTCTTACAAAAGCATAAAAGCAAAGCGATAATCATACATGTACCTATAGTACACCTAACTGTCATATAACTAGCATATAGGTGTATCGGTAGTTAAAACTGTTAATTTACTGTGGTGGTTTATTTGTGCCAAAGCGTTTTCGCATTTGAAAAGGTTTGTAAGAAGAGTAGCAATGCTGTCTTCACTAAGCACTTGAGGAAGATAAACTTTCTAATTTTATCAAAAATTTTATCACATTTTTTATGATTGTGCTAGTGACAATTATGGTTGGAATACACCGCCGTCATTTAAGTGAAATAACGTGGATCACGGCGTAAAAAAGACAACAATTCAATCAATTTAACTATATAGTATGACTTTTTATTACGTGTCTTTATTCCTGTTATTAGCCTCCTCTGTGTCGTTCTATTAAATCGAAAAGAGCATTAGTACATATCCGGGACCATAGTTTATAGGGAAGGAACCGTACATGTTAATTTTGGCGCTTTGCCATTGTGTCAAGACGGTGAATTATCTTGACTAAAGCGATAGTATATACTAACACCAACACGTTTGTCATTTGTGGCACGGTTCATACTTGATTGATTGATTGGTTGGTTGGTTGGTTGGTTGGTTGGTTGGTTGGTTGGTTGGTTGGTTGGTTGGTTGGCTGGATGGTTGGTTGCTTAGCTAGTTGATTGGCTGGTAGGTTGATTGATTGATTGATTGATTGATTGATTGGTTGATGGATTGATTGATTGGTTGATTGATTGATTGATTGATTGATTGATTGATTGATTGGTTGATGGATGGATGGATTGGTTGGTTGGTTGGTTGATTGATTGATTGATTGATTGATTGATTGATTGATTGATTGATTGGTTGATTGATATAGGTTGGATGGCTGATTGGTTGACTGACTGGTTAACGGATTGATTGATTGCCTGATTGATTGATTGATTGATTGTTGGGTTGGATGCCTGGCGGATTGCATGATTTGTAAATTGATTGATTGAAGGATCGATTCGTTGATTGATTGGTCTTGTGGCTCAATTA
>JAQQZZ010012262.1:0-11505 GCA_030265115.1 Mopalia vespertina | reverse complement strand
ACAGCGGAATTAGATCCATAACCCTGCAAGCCCAAAGTCTGACGCCAGCTGAACATTCTGGTCAACTTGACCGATCAGCCAGCCGGGTTAGTTAACTGATCCCGGTTGTTCAAATGTTTATAAACTTCAAGGCAGGATTAAGAATAAACCAAGCTTAACGATGTATCATATAACATATGACCGTTGCTCACTTTTGTAAAGACAATAGCTAAATTATTTTTTAGTAAAATTCATCACAAGGTTATTATATACGAATCCCAAAATGCAATAATTTTTACCATAGCCCTGGCAACCTGGTGTACGAGAATATGTCAGATTTAAGCTCAGCTCGTTCCACAGTTCTTTCAGGCGAACAACGTGACGTAATCCCACACAGAGTCGCCATTGCTGATCAACCCCATATAATTATGACAAAACCGTTTCAACTTGACACGTGTTTAATGCCCTGGAGTTATATTGCCACAGTTGTTCGAATAGGCTCTATCAAACACACGAATACGTCCACAGATAATTTCAAAATAGTCTCAATAAACCATTCAACTAGACTTAATCACTCTCAACCATACTTCAAGTCAGTTGTACAGTTGGAACATTTTTTAAAACAGCCATTAGCTACCGGTGCGTTCAGAGAGACATTGTACCTTTGTGGTATGGCAAGCCGTTTTATCACTTCTACCTCTATTCTACATATGTCGAATTAGTTTTGCTTATATTTTTTTTTATATACAATTGTTTTTCACATATGTGAAAGTCTTTTTTTTACATATGTTAAAACGATTTTCATTCATGTGAAAACAATTTTACAGATGTAAGATAACATTTTATTTACACATGTAAAATTCTTTACAACATATATTAACTCTTTTCACCATATTTGAAATTGTTTTACACATTTGAGGTAAAATAATATAAATAATCCTAGCTATTTCACATATTTAAAACAGAATTTCACATCTGTTTAAAAAATGTTTTATATATGTACAAAAGAGTTGTACATATCAAAAATTCTGAAAAATGATTCATTCCATCAGTTTAATTCATTGAAATCTACAAATGTCTCGTATACACGTAGAGGACGTTTAATGTTTGCGCCCTCATGCTACGTTTGCGCCCCGATGCCTTCAACAAAATCCTCTCCCGCAGCATCCATTGCACTTAGAGTAGTGTCAACGGCTTTGTCATCCATGGATCCATGTACTTCTGATCTCATTGTAGTTTTGGCGCAAATGTATTGCCGTCAAATAGAGACTGTAATTGGTGGCTTGGCTGCTTTAATTTCAAATACGTATAAAAGAGTGAACAAGATTGCCACATATGTTAAATAAAAGTTTTTTCTTACATATGTCGAATTCTTTTTCACAAATGTTGAATTGTTTTTCGCATATGTAAAATTAGGTTATTATTTTTCATAAGTGAAAAAGAATTTATGATATGTAGAATAAAGATAGAAGTGATAAAACGGGTTGCCTTAATACAGATTCCTTTCCAATCAAATAAAATTTAAACACCAAAGTAATGCATTATTGGAAGCAAGTTTGAAATATTTTAGCAACTATCTGAAATATTTGGAATAGCCAATGTAAACTTTGATTGTATTCTTTGAAATAATTTGTGTTCAATTAAAGCTTGATTTAAACTGACATATAATCAAATGTAGGATTAGACTTACTGATGTGATTTTTGGAAGAACTGTAGTAAGCATTAACAACGGCTGGACTTGTGCCCCATCTGAAACAGTACAGTGGGACATCAAATATCGGAAAAAGTATTGTGACAAAGCCAATTAACTAAAGGACATTTGTCCAGCTTCGTATGCATCACGTGACGTTGCATATACAGAAGATTTAACATTTATCCATTCCGCGAATGTAAAATATTACAAAAAAATAAAAGTGGATTATGGGTAGGCCTTTTATTTTAAAGTATAAGTTATGAAAAGAATCTATAGAAAATCATCAAGTTAAAACCAGACAACGGGTGTTTATGCCTTATTCCTAAAGTTTGTATGCATAAACAACTGAAAAAGTCTTTGTAAACGTTATGAATTTTTTTTAGTTGACTGCATTTAGAAATAAACAGGATTTCCCATGATTCCTCAGTCGGGTTTTCAAACTTCAATTGCTATACGCTAGATAGCGCTACAGTTGAATCTTTATCACCTTAGGCCTACCACCGTTGGTACGCGGTAATTACAGGTTACATGGGAGGTTTTAAATCTCCCGGTGAGGGCAAAATACATCTTGCGATAGTACGTTAGAATTATTCTTAATTACACATTTTGTATAACATTTTAAATACTTCCAGGGTCCTTCGTCTTTTAAACCGATGCACTGTTGTAGGCTGAATAGAACATAACAAGACTGTTTTGACAGTTTTACAAGAACATTTGAAGCTGGAAATCTTTAAGAATGGTTGCATTAAAAACCTAGCCGCTTATGCCACGAAAGAAGCTATATATAGTTTTCCGCTTACAAATAAAATTTGCGTTTCTCACAGTACAGAGATAATCTCCACTAAACCATTTTTTCAAATAAACAATGGTTAGAATAGATCCAGTTCTATACTGCATTGACGATACATCTGATTTTTTCCGTTGGAGGTTGTCAATTTATTGACCAGTTTAGGGCTTTCGTGTGTGAAATATTTCTTAGATATCTCAGCCGATGTGGACCTAAATGTTCAATCTAGAGTTACCTGCCCTCTTTTATCAGTGCTTACCGCTAATTGTATCCAAACATTCTTTTAGTTTTTGTATTGACATTTGAACAAAATGGCGTCTTCAGATATCTTTTATTTTATATTGGGAAATGTACGAGTCACTCTATTAGACAGGCAAACCTACGTTAGGACTAATTAAGTTAATAGACTTACTCATCTTTGTCCACCGGTGTTCTTAACAGCTTCAGCGACCTCTTCGATAACCAACTGCCGGCGGTCAGAATGTTATTGAAATAATCATCTTGTTTATAGTCCACCTACAAGCAACCATTCCAGCGTGTTTGTTCTCGAATAGAAAGGCACTAAACATTTGCAGGACAATATTTTATGTTGAAATAACTTTTTGTGTCTTAACAGTGTATAACGAAAGTAATATTAATATTTTATTTTATATATCATTGTTTAAACGACACCTTTATTGAATGGTGTAATGAACTTTGGATTGTTATGATATTGGTTTTTTTACAGTATAAAATTCGTAACATTGTTATATTGATAGTGGATTCTGGAATAATGTACATGCAGTTATATGTCAACTATATATGATTTTAGTACAATGTATCTGAGTTAGGCATTGTTTTACTCATATATATATATTTTTCTCTCTTCATTTATTCAAAATATATATGTAATCACAATTCGATTTCTTCAAATAACGCGTTACCAATGGCAGCTTCGGATTTCCATAAATTCATTAACGTTTCATCATTCTAATTTAGTTGACAAGGCTGTACAAAGTACGAAGACAGTAACGCGAACCCAGCTCTGATTATTACAAAAAGAGACAATGTTTTTACTAAAAGTTACACCTTTTACAGTTGTTAGAACGAGTCTCTGTATAAATATAGCAACCTAAGAAGGCAGTTAAACCGAGCTTACGTTTGCATACGTCTGGTTGAGAATTGTGTTGTTCTTAACATTATTATCTGAATACCCGATGTTTTCACCAATTGCAGCAGCCTGGAAAAGAATTAAACATAACATAAGGATATACCTTCAATTTTGATGGACTGGTGTTTACCGCCATACTCAGTGTATTAAACTCATATGATGGCTCTGTAATCCAACTTAAAAAAGTCATACAAACATAATTGTAAAATGTGCAGTGGTTTGTTCTGTTGGAAAATAAATGTTTTCCTAATGTTTTGTTCATTTAATTGGGCTTTAGCACAGTACCTGAGGTTAATTATCTCATACAAATGATTCAAACCCGTGAACGCTACATCGAAGTGGGATCAGTAGGGCGGCACATGGACCACTGAACCACATGCACCCACGGGCCTACAAGCCACTGATGAATGGCAACCAATGCCTACAAGGCAGCCAAAATCAATATGGGAAGCCCCATATATTTAAAAAAGGTTTTGTCGGTTTGCTTGAGGTTTAACGCAGTACTTACGTTCATTTCACTCATATGACCGACTGCCAGTCCAATCGGCGACAGAAACTACCATTGACTTCACTGACAGCAAACATTAACAAGACATGGCACCAACAAGACGCAATACTAAGACATCACAAACTGATCGGGTTCGTGTTGCCCCAGTGTTCTGGGAGTAACAGGGCAACAGAAAGCTATTTTCCAACCGCCCCCCGAAACACAAACAAAGACACACTGGTAAACACAAGGAAGTCTGCAGATCCATTAAGAGCGTTTGTGATAATTTTAAAAGAAGAACATTGTACTAAATTGTTGTTAAGTGCCTCCAATCTGTACTTGTTTGAAATTTACGTAATCCACTCACGAATGTTAACATTTCTGGCTTTTGTTCCACAAAGCAATCTTAGACTAAGTTGATCTTAATAACCATGACGACACAATACCTTACGTGCTGGTTGTCATGACAATGGAGATCGCTTTGTGAAACGAGCCCAAGGTATGTTAAGAAAACTGCTAAAATGAGTTAATATCGCGCTTCTGATAAAGCAATATCCAGCAAGGCAATTTATTGCTTTATTTTGGGGTAGTCGCTGTTCTCAACTACGAAGACATGGACCGCGGACTTGGTGCAAGTTTGGTCATATTGCATGGACTACAAAAGGCGTATGTGTATATTTCATTGTAGAGAAAGAAGCTTGATTGCCTCAACCGGGATTCAAACCCGGGTCCTTGACAAGGGAATGTATATATTATACAATTACATATTCATTAGTAATGAAAGTCCATCTGATTGGGTAATTCTGTGTCAGGATTGTCCAGAAAGCAGTCTACTTCAGTGACACTGTTACACACTATATACAAATCAAATATGTAACCCATTTATAAAATGCTAAAAACTGATTGGGTACCCGGAAAATATAGCATTTATATGACCCTGACGATGGATATATCTCAAATCCCGTCTCTCATATATCACGTGTTGAATTGTGATTGTCTGGCACTCCATATAGAAGGCAGAATCTAAGACTTTATACAATTTTATACCTTATCTTCGGCAAATTTTCTCGTTTCATCGTCCATCCAATCCAAATCTGTGAGCAAACCATTAAAGGCCTGTCGAATGCCCTCTATCATGTCAAGAGCCTGGGTGATCAATAAAAATGTATGTTAAACTGATTCCGTGTAAATTCACTAATCACCTGCTATTTGCAGACAAATATTTTTGCTACAGCCGCTGACAACATATATGAAGTTTGCCCCGAATGGCCCAAATTACCCAAGGCAAGTCTGATGTTAGAAGCAGAGTTCTGTATCTCTAATAGTCTATCTTACAATGTTGCCTCATTTAGAGATACAGAGTTAGAGTTAGAGTTCACATAGCTGTGTAATTTCAAGTCGTTTCACTTACCGGCTATTATGGGTTCAATTAGCACTGTCCAATAATATTTGATATACTGAACTTCCTGACACATTTTATATGCCAAACGAAGCTTGAAATCGCTCTTTAGCCTTGTTAAAAATACGAAAATACGGTTAAAGTATCGGTTGCTAACCCGCCATTTTTCTATCTTCCACCTTGACTGTATATACTTGAAACTTTAGTAAAAGGTCCAGAAACTTTCACTTTTTAGGCATTTTTACCTTATAACAGGATACAGAATATAATCGATGGGATATTAAACCTGCACTAAGCCGGTAAGTCTACTTAAGTGAAGTTTTGAGTCCTACTTCAAATCTCGATCTAGGACAATTACACAAATTTAGACGTTTAAACTCAGTAGCTAATCTGATGTCTCCACGAAATAACATCTGCTGACAAGAGCACAGACATTTGCTGCGTATAGCCAGAAGAGGGCGCATTTCGAAGGAAATCAATTAGATTATATTAATTGGTGCGTTTCAAACTGTGTTGGGTTAAGTGGTATCTAAGGCCGCGACCATATAACTGGATCTCTGTCTGCAGAACAACTTTGTAGGGAACTAATGAGAGATTGCATTAAGATATAGATTAGAAATGGCTAACAGAAAATGTATTCAAATGTGCGTTAGCTTTCGGCCATGTTTTGTTTGCTTGGGATTTAAGTCGCACTCAAGTTGTTTTGACTTAACAACAACGATGGAAGTATATAGGAGTAACTAAACCACTTTCGCATGACACGAACGGAAAATGTTTCAAGATGCAAAACCACAACAAAATAATATAACAAAAGTTCCTGCATATTACTGAAATAGAATAAAAATGGATCAATTTACTGTTTCATCAGCTTTTCATGGAATTAATGATTATTGCTAAAAACCTGCAGAGTGATTAAAAAATATCAGTTCTTCAGATTAAAAACTTGTTTGAACATTTTTGTCTGCCAATGCTGGTTACTGAAGTGGATTTTAATAATTATTTGATGGAAAAGAGCATAGTTTATTGGATGCCCCCCCTGCCCCTCCCAACACCGCTTTCCAAATACTTGCAATTTGTTTGGCACTCTCTTCGAACTCAGCGTCAACGAACATTCTTCCTACAGCTTCACCAAGCCTGTCGCGGGTAACACCAACACATGTCCTCCAGCGGGCCCTGGCAGTTTGGGTTCCGTACAAAACCTTGACATTTAGAAGGAGCAGATTTATTCCACTTAATTTTTGAAACAGTATTTTATCTCAACTTTAATATAACTTTAAACAAACATTGTTTAAAATGTTAAAACATTAAGATTATAACCGTAATACTATTATACAACGTTGGAATAGCTCATAGCAAGTGAAAACATACCATGAAAAATTGTTGAAGTAATTTGTGAAAAAACAAACAGAAGCAAAACTAGGTTGATAGGAGGCGTAAGTTCTAGACGTCGACAGCTACATTGGCAGATAATCCGTCTTCTGAATTATCAGAAACTATCGATTACTATGGATTAGGAATTTAATCCATGAAAAATTCCCTTCTTACCATTTCCACTTTCGTTGTTATGCCCATACTTAGTATATGACAATACTATACAACGTTTTTTCCACAAATTTAGATGTATGATCTCGCGTTAATGAATACTTAGATTTTCAAATCAACTGTCAAGAGAAGAATAAAAGAGTTTCATATTTATATGTTTGTGAGCAGTTCCTCGAAGCATTGTTCAAGAAGTAGCCATAAACTTTGTTTTCATTACAGTGGCAGCAGGCAAGTCGTTACTAAATAGCAACATGAACTGAATGGTCAATGAGGTATAGTGTTTGTCAGAATCAAATAAAGCAAATTTCGTATAGCTTTTCGTTTTACAAAATATATCATCCTTATTACTCAGCCTTTATGTAGTTTGATAATAAGGTTGTGTCTTGTTGTTGTAATTAATTTATTACGATAAGCCAGGATAAGAATATGGTTTCTTGTTTAAGTAATCATATTATAAACAGGAGTATGGTGGAATTGGGTAAGCATAAGTAACTTAATATATTAAACTTAAATTTAATTTCTCCCTATTCTTTAATACATGTGTTTCTTGATGATCATATCATGTGACATTTGCTCGCAACGTTATTTTGGGCCGCAACATTTTTGAGTTACTTGACTTTACTTCCCTTAGAAGTACTCTCCAGTGAAAACATTGAAAATGCCGTTTGTGCTAACGAGGAAATTCGCTTCACTCAACAGCACTGAAGGGGAAACTGTGAACTCGAAATTAAACATAATGTATCAAATACTGTAGGGAACCGTGGTCATGAGCATTGCTGCGGTCCAAGTAACATTTTGTAGATGACTGACCAGTCCGCAAACTTCCGTATGGCATGCAATCCCCTACGTATTTGTAAAATTTGAAGTGTAAATATGCAATAATAATTTTACAAGGGAACCCTCGCTAAAGGAGAGATAAGTCATTCTTAGCTATAAATACGAATTCACAGAAGTACCTTGATGAGAACTCACCTTTCTATAGGCCGACTCGTGGTCGCGAATCTCTTGAGGTAAAGCGTGTACTAAATTGACTATGATATAACCAATGATATAGTTCGCCTTTGTCCTGTCAACAAAGTGAAGTAGATTGATTAAAGCCGAATTTTGCGATTGGTGTTTGATGTAAGCGAAGCGCTTCGGTACAACCTATCCGCCTGTTTACAATATACGTTTTCGTGAAAAACCATTGACCCGTTCACAAACGACGTACCGTTACCTGTACTGATATAAATAGCCTAATTATTTTCTGACATGCGCTTTGTGAGCACAAATATCCACAATATGGCATTAACTAACCACCATGCAAAAATGTGCTCAAAATCCCTCTGAAAATGTAATGAAAAAAAGGATGTCCTTTGGATAATATCAGTATTTTCTTACTTTTTTTTCACTTTACCTAAAAATGCGGCAGTACTGGTACAAGTTAGAATTGCGGATGCAAACGAGGAGAACTACAACAAACTTTCTGATAATTCGAATTGCTTCGATCTAGTCTTAATTATATAACCTTGACATGTTATTATAAAAAAATATCTCAGATGTCACCTGTCGTCAGCAGTGTCTAGATAATTTAATAATTCTCTCAAGTATTCCGGAGCATAAACCACCACGGGTTCGTCCTCTGCCAGAGATATATCCACATCCGGTAAACTCATTATTCTCTCCAGATAAGTTTTCCAGGGAAACTGAAAAACACCGAAAACCAACACTATAGATATTATATTTTCTGATCACTCACTGGCTTAAATTTAGCACGTGGCCATACCGCAATCTGTTATATCGGAATCGAGCTAGCTAACTAATAGGGGTGACAACTCCATTTTTAATGAGATGTCATCCGTTATTTGAAAAGATTTAACTTGCCATTAGAAATAAAGATTTATAGAGTGGTACAGTACAACGTTTGGGTGTTTGTCTTTACCGATGCTCAGTTGTAACGTAAAGCCAAATTTCTTGTTTTACTTCTGCACTTACTTATGCCATTCAAAAATAATACAACACGTCGACCAACATAGCCACCTAAGTAAAAGTTTGCAGAATGAAAACGAATAGAAGAAAGAAATTGCTTGCGAAATTTTGTTTTTCAATTATCTTATAACTAATGATTTTGGATTTCTTCCCAATAACCTGTCTTGCCGTGCTTATGTCATAATCGTGAAAGAATATCCGCTTTGTTAATCCCTCTGGTTAAGGTGAGTTTATTTGTAGAGTAGCAATACTGTCTTTACTTAGCACTGGAGGAAAATTAACTTTCTTACTATATGTAAACGCTTCTCATTTTCGTTGTGCTAGTGTCAATTATTGTAAGAATACACCGCTGTCATGTAAGTGAAATCAATCAATCAATCAATCAATCAATCGATCGATCGATCAATCAATCAATCAATCAATCAATCAATCAATCAATCAATCCGGTTTGTTAAAGAAATAAAAATGTACAAAAGAATCCCATGGTATATCCTTCGTTTCGATAAGAATGATTTACCTTACTACTGATGTTTGTTTCCAAATCTTGGATGGTCATTTTATTGTAAAGCTTGGTTGTGTCCCTCCGGTCTTCACTAGGCATAGTTAGCTAGAAAATATTTTTAAAAAAATGATGTATGGCCTGACATGTAAAATAAATCTGTAATAAATCGATTTTGATGAGAGTGGGATTATTGGTGGGTTAAAAATTAGAGATGGTCTTAAAGTAATTATCGGCAATCACCTTTGACAGGACCGTAACTGTCACTTTCTGAACGGAATTTTCGGTTCTTGTTACCGTTTAAAAATATGTGTCGCAGTTAAAGCAATGGGCTAACATCGATGAAATTGCGCCAGCTTTCTCTTTTCACTCTATTTTTTTCTTATGTATTTTTCTCAGTTAAAATACCAAATGTAACATTTGTTTCATGAGCAACTGATACTAAACTAGAACCATGCTCTACGACGCTTCAACTTACTAGTCAATAGGGCCTATAAGCCACGTTATGTGATCTGCGAAATATCCTATAATTCACTCCACTTCCGGTAACATACTAAATTCTTTCTAGTTCTAGCATCAGCAGATAGTTAAATATATGCCAATTCTCCGTTTCAGTCCTATACCTCAACACAACAGCAACACAAAATACGGCTCTAAAAGATCGGTATTCACAACACAGCGACCGAACTTGAATGCGGTCACCGGAAATCAATACAAGATAACGAGACTTACGTGCCCTATAAGGCACTTAGTCAGCTGATTACGCCGAGTGACGTCGATTGGATAGAGGCTTACAGTAGAATACAAAAAGTCATAAACAAGGCCGCCAAGATAAATTTTGGGCCCCAAGGCAAAGGAAACTTGCCCATCAAGGGCCCTCACCATCAAGGGCCATGTGAAAGTCTTAAGTGGGTCCCTCCCTGAAACCTGGTGCTACTCATGAACCCCGGGGCGCCGGTTTTTCATATATACGAGAAGCGGAGTCAGCTAAGCTATTGTGGGATTTGTTTTTCTTCATATTTGGCCATCTAGCCTTTGAATCAGATGGTAGTGTTGTATACAGGCTAACACAATTTAGAATTGTCGTCTTTCAGTTGTGTTGCTTGACAAAGCAACCACAATGCAGGACTGTCGTTTTATACTGGAGTCGTTTACCCAGGCAATCAAGCTGTATAACACTCACCGAACACTTGGCACATGGACACAGGTAAGACTGATGTAAACATGCATTCTACTAGTGGACAAGTTAACGAAGGCAACATATTGTGTAACTGGCGTTTAACAGGGAGGTCGTCCACAAATGCAGCCACTATGTGTAACGGGCGTCTAACAGTAGGGACGTCAATAAAGGCTACCACTATGTATAACTGGTGTCTAATAGTGGGGACGTCCATGTAGGCAACCACTACGTGTAACTGGCGTCTAACAGTAGGGACGTCAACAAAGGAAACCTCTATCTGTAACTGGCGTCTGACAGTGGGGACGTCAACGAAGGCTACCACTACGTGTAACTGGCGTATGAATGAGGAAGATAACAAGGGCAACCACCATGTGTAACTGGTGTCTAACGCTGAGGACGTCAAGAAAAGCAACCATTATGTGTAAATGGCGTATTATAGTGGGGACGTTAACAAAAGGAACCACAATGTGTAACTGGCGTCTAACGCTGAGGACGTCAAGAAAAACAACCATTATGTGTAACTGGTGTATTATAGTGGGGACGTTAACAAAATAAACCACTATCTGTAACTGGCGTCTAACAGTGGGGACGTCAACCAAAACAACCACTATGTGTATCTGACGTCTAACAGTTGGAAGGCGAACGAAGGCAACCACTATGTGTTATTGGCGTCTAACAGTGGGGACGTCAACGAAGGCTACCACTATGTGTAACTGGCATCTAACAGTGGAGACGTCTACCAAGACAACCACTATGTGTATCTGACGTCTAACAGTTGGAAGGCGAACGAAGGCAACCACTATGTGTTATTGGCGTCTAAC
>JAQQZZ010012251.1:0-11505 GCA_030265115.1 Mopalia vespertina | reverse complement strand
TGTGAATTCAACGTATTTAGCAATCAATTTCTATCCCCAACATTGTATTTTTCAGTAAATTCCACAGAGTTTGAGAGCGTTATTGTCCGAGAATCTGGACATTGCGATTGTGGAAGCGGGTGCACTAAAAAAAAGCGGACTTAAAACAACGGCAACGGACATTGCAAAGTTAAACTATAATCACGCACTATAAATTTATTTTTGACGATAGGTTCCAATGGGGTTCACCAGCGTATTTAACTCACCAGGGGGCGCGCGAGTAATAAGGGGGACGGTTGGAAAATCGGCCCTGCAGCTCTTACAGCGGGAAGATACGGTTTACTGGTTTAAATTACGAACACATCTTATAATAATGGTCAAGTATTGCTTGGTTCCTGGTTGTGAAAACAACGGAGGTCATTAATGCGCAACCGATAACGACTTAATTTACTATTGAAATGGCGAGATACCCCAAAAACTAAGAACACCATGATGTTGAATGTGTACCAGCAGGGCACTCACCATGTGAATTTGTAGGTTCGCCAGCCTGCCGATCAATCTTTTTTTTATAGTTGTAAGTGACCTTAAATTAAATAAATATATTTATATAAAATAAATATAATTTGTTTAATGTAGAAAAAGAAAGTTGTCCTTAGGGCCTACCTTAAATACATATTACGTAGGCTAAGTAAGTTTTGTTTATTTAACAGATAAAATAAAATTAATGAGCCTTGTTTTTAAAATAACTGCTGGCTCTCGCAACAAGCAAATTATCAGACACTGAGCTAATGAAAAATCTCAAATATTTAAATATCTTCATATAAAACAGTTTAAACTTAATTTATTGTGTAAAGTGTATTTACCTTTGTTTCTATTGATGCTCCTACAATGCCACTATTAAAGTAGATGTTTTGTTGCGTATACAAAATGAGAACGATAGGTTCGCAAACATAAATATATAATGGTGTTTACATTACCCACATTGCATGGTGTATTCTACAATAGAATTATTGTGATATTCAAGCTTTTGAACAATACATGCACAATATAATAAATATATCTCCACAAATAAGGATGTCCGATTTCCCCGTCTCGTTAATATTTGTCCTCTTCCTGGCGGCATTTCTTACAGGTCTAGACTTTTGCATGGTAGCAGGTAGTTAAAGTAACCAATCAAGGCAATCTGTTAAATGTGTATTCGACCTAACCATAACACCAGATTAACATGCTAATACCGGGTTAGAGATAGACCTTCAACATGACGTGCAATCAGACGGCACGGTCGAATACAGACTTTTTAATTTTATTTTATCAAAAATGCATAATAATCCGACTTTAATGACAAACAGGATTAACTTTTGCTACACAACAATACAGATCTATAAATCCTACGTGCAATTTTTTGCGATTGTTCTGAAAATCGACCAAGGGGTCTAACATGCAAGACCTTAACATAAAATACAAATATGAAGAATTGAGAGTTCGTATTATGAACATGATGCATTACATGTATAGGCCAATACTGTTTTTGTAAGTGATAGCCTACAAGAAACTAGGAATCACCAGTATTCAGCAAAGAGCTCCATCTTATGTGAGATATGCTCCAGTAATGTATGATGCATGGAGTGAACTATAATGGTAATTTGAGTAACTATACTAATTTATCGACAGGTCACTTCAACGCTAACACACTATATTTATTATCTTTTTGACTGTCATAGAGAATAAAGTTGTAACTTCTCAATTGTGTAACTTTACACAGGTAGTTTAATATTGAAATATACAACTGAACAAAGCAATCTGATGATTTCCACTGAAAATATTAAAATATATCCTGCATGCTGTGTGCACAGCAATATCATTGCACAAAGACGGGGTCCCATAGTGTTAACCGGCTAACTAATAATTTTGTGTTTAAATGTATCAACAAAAATAAGTTTTGAACTTTCTATTAAATCACTTTTCTTGCCATGCGTACCCGCCCCACGACTCCCTTATTCGACCTTTAATTTCGAAACAGACCAACGCTCAAACGAGTGAACCATTATATCCGGATTTGTCTTAGCCGCAGTTTATACACCCTACGACACGCGCGCCACCTGGTGAGCGAGGTGCCTGGCGAACCCCATTCCACGCGCATGTTAAAATTGTATCCTTAACCACGAAACGAGAAAGAGTTCTTTTATTGGTCGACGTGAGAACAACATTTTCCACGTTGATCTGTATTAAAGAAGTGATTTGCAGGTTACGTACAAATATGGCTGAGAGAATAGACAGCACTTTGTTTTCAAACCACGTGGATCCTTCTGATCTCGACAGCGCAACAACCGTTGATCTAACAACACCATGTTAACATCTTATAAAAGATAATGCATTGTGTACCACAATGTATGCTCACGGCTATGAGGCCGTAGTGTAAGGTTGTTTGTCACACACGGGCTCTAACAGATTAATGTGATATATACACCTCCGGAGCGAGCCAGACACAAGCACACCAAAGGTAACACTTTCAAAAATAATTGTCATCGAATTTGTATCCCTCTCGATAAACGGCGCCTATTCTCGCGCGCGGTACAGGGGAATCATCCGCTTTTCGACAAAAAAACCCACACCATTTAATACTAATTTTAAAGAATAAAATTGTCGATGAGGATTGAGTTCCTTTCTGTATAGACGATACACATTCTCTGAACAACTAACAACAGGTGTCAACTGCATCAGTCTGGGCGTTACGTTGTAAACTCGAAGATACGCGCAGTGTTCTTTGGTGATACGGCTCAGCCTTTGGTCTTATTTTACAAACGATTTTACTCAGAGTGTTTGTCTTCTGTTGGCTTGGGTTTTCGCGAACTCTCTTAGCATACGGACGTAGACTTTTAAAATAGTGGTGTGTCGGATTTTAATTGGCTGGCCAACTGATATGTCACCCGTTGCTTATCTTTATTCGTATGTCATTGAGTACATTATAAATTTATTGATGAGTCCCTGTGGCTAGTCATTCTATCTTATCATTGTAAGTGACCGTATATGTTTATCACAAACTCGTTGCTATTATCTGCTTTATGATCTTTATAACAATTTATTATTGCTGATAAAATCAACAACCTACATTACTTTGTTGATGAGTTCCTCCGCTATGTATTGTGATACTGCTAGCTCCATTAGAATGCCGCAACATACCTTAGAACAATGTACTAGTGAACAAAGGAAAGAAAAGTAACCCATTTATGATATTTGTGCTCTACTTACTCAAATCAACACTCCAAATGGTTTTGTTGTTACAGTTTACATGTACTGGCCCAACTTAATGGTATAATATCCGATCGGTTATGAAACAAATTTATTAGAAATGCAATTATATGTAATAATATCCTATCAAAAGTACATTAAAGTAAAAGAGAGTATATTACATTTGTTGCCAGGAAATTGCATTTATCAAGCAACTGGTGTAATGTCTCTACAATGTGGCCCTCAACAACAGTTTGATGATGCGATATCATCAATCACAATTTTATATCACATTTATCACATGAATCAATTTTGTGGCGTTGTATTACTTAAAAAATGGCTAATGACAACTGTTTGTTTCGATGGCACATGAAGATTAAAGCGCACTAATGCAGTAACCAGTAGTCAAAATTATTCAGTCCGTATAGTTACGATCGATCTGTCCTTTAAACAGAGAAGATAATCCAATATAAATCAGATACACTTCAGATGGCGTTGCAAATAAATTCCTTCATTTATTGATCTATATTGCGCTCAAGAATCAGCCGCTTTTGAATATACACATACTTTTATTATAGTTAGAGAAGCACTTCAAAGGAAGGTAATAATGTCATGACATTATGGACGTTTCAGACTTTTTATGTGGTAAGACAGCGGTGCTTTTACTCCTTGTCTGTAAATAATAATGCAATGTATCAGGTGATAATATTGCGAGATAAACGTTTCAAAACTCTCAAATATTAGCATGCTCATATTGACAATATCTTTAAACATGCTCTGTTTCTTAATTCTGTCACCACTGCTGATATTTGCCCGCGGTCGTGGTTTAGTGGTTAGTGTGTCCGCTTATTAATCGCTCTTTGATATACAGGGTTTCCTCTCTGGTTTCAACCGTATTTAAGTAAGGGTCAGTGAGGAATTGAAAATCCGTTGTCATATAAGTGAAATACCCTTGAGTACGACCGTAAAACCCCAATCAAATAAACAAACTGCTGATATTCATAATGACTAGCTCTCTGTTTTCCATGTTAAGCCTGAAATCAATAAAATGTGAGCAAATACCTTTAAAATGACACCTGAATAATATTGAAACCTGATTCCAACATTTACTACGAATGTACAACTGGGAGAGTTGTCTAGTCCGCATATCCAACCCACCTTTGGGGTAAATTATTCATTGAAAGTGGAAAGAGAAAAACGGGTATAAATACTATGGCGTTTTCTAAAAAACGTTTACTTTAGCTCTGCATAGTATATATAAATGAGTATAGCGCTTGGAGTCGATAAAAAAAATGGTAAATGTCGTAATCTAATGAGTTTTGGCAGTCATATCAACCGACAGCGAGCACGCAGTTTACTTTAAATGCAAACAGTTGAAACAGAATAGTTCATTCCAAGTAGCACATCAAGGGAACCAAACCACTAATTTCCGGTAGATATACACCACCGCTATGACATAGACGAGAGCTCTTCCATCGCGGCATATTTTTCAAGACCATTGTGCTTGTCTCATTCATTTCAATTTTCATTATTGCGCTTCTCTACGCGCGTCTGTTAATGCATTCATCTTCAACACCTGTTGATAATGGTGTGAAAGATTATGAATCCCCAATAAATAATATAATTTAAAATGTTCGCTTGTAAATTTCATCCTTGGTCGTACATGGAATCATATAACCCCACGCACCTGCTATTATTAAAAGATTATTAATATAGTTTTTAAAAAATGGAAGCAAATGTAATATTCTGATTACGTGTCCTTTTACTATCTAATTCAAGGTTTGTCTTAGGGTTTTGTACATACCCTGCACACATGGACGGGTAATAGATTCTGTTATATAAAATCAATACTGAGATGGTTTATTGTTGCTTAAAAAAACACAATCTCCAGAAATAAAAAAAACAACCCGCGATCTACAAGTTCCGTTAACTTAATCTCATTGCGAACGAGTTCTGTAAGGGCTTGACAGAGTTGATCCACATAGGAAACTAGAATGTTCAATCATGTACGTCTGCCGCGACTTAACCAATCTGTGGTTTGCTCAAAATCCTGTAAGCTGTTTGCCGAAAAACTCTGGCCTTCTTCGACAACCATTTTGGCAGATACAAAACTTGGCGGATAATATTTCTACATAGAGAAGCCTTCTAGTGATGGATGCTAATTCAATCTGTACTCCCCGTTAGTTCATTCAAATGTGATATAGACTCGACCAATTTCAGAACGGATGCTGACAGCTTAAACTAGTACATACCTGAAAGACGTCGATATTAATTAAACTGAAGTAACAGTTTCAGAATATATCACGTTTATAGCGGATAGTGTTAATGTCGCTGGCATACAGTCTAATTAAATTTAACCAAAATAAGGTGTGTCTAATTTATATTTATTCGTAAATCACTTTAATTTTCCTCTATCGTTTTATTTCTTCGTCTGTTTTCTCAACGTCATATGGAAGGTTACTTATTCGTATAAAAGCGTTGACTCCTTGAAAAAAGGTCGAGTTTGCTCCACCAAACAGATATCTCGCCAGAATGTCGATATAACAAAACACCTATCTCGATATCGCAGCTATTCAGAGAATACTATACACGTACGGCCTTTTTTTAGAATAAACCGAAGTAAAGGGCAATGCCTGTTTTATTTCATGACTACAATTGGAACAGGAATCATTAGTTCAAAAACCATCGGAACTTTTGCCTCCTTATATGATTGGATAGTGTGTACATCATTTTGCGGAACAGCCGTCGGTGATTCCTTCCTTATATTATATAAATACGTAAAACGCCAGAGCCTACCTCAACCGCACACAAAGACCACTGTAATTATAATATTCTGGAAATCCTTAATTTTTATAAATATAATTATTTCGAGTTTATTGGCCAATTTTACAAGCATATTAACGTTTGTACTATGTGCAAAAAGTTTAGCCCCAACGTTGCTTCCATTTATATCACAGAGCGGGAACATGGATCCCTTGTAAAGTGTCGGAAACCCCTAATGTACCCTCGATATTTGTAGAACACATTAATCCTCTGGCAGCATTTCTTCGTTAAAACTCTCAATCAGCATTATGCTAACGTTAAACTTCAACGTACTATCCGCCTGGTGGTGAAGATTTTTTGCATTTTACGGTGTACAAGGACATCAATTTAGATACGATAGGGATGTTGTATTTTAAAGTATTATTTAAGCCCACATATATCAACAGCTCCATGCTAAATTCTCCGTACCCCTCTTAACGCCCAAACAATAAAGTTTCACATGAATTTTAGAACTCTTGCTACTTCCGACCACGTTTATTGTGCTCTCTATAGGGCCCCGGTTCTAAGGTGATATACAAGGCGACGCCTTTGAAATCTGAACCTTAACTGTTATAATAAAGGCCTAAAATCAGCTCCTATTCGATAACTCCACAATCGCCCTTTAATATTGTCTGGCAGATCTCCAAAATCAAGATTAGATGCAGGGTAGACACATACATACCAGATACAGACTCCATTGTTGGACGAAGAGACTCTCGTCCTAATCATTCGGTTATAAATCACTTTTGTGCCTTGTTACACTTATCCACATCTGATAGTCAATACTTCCATACCTGTCATACTTTTTGTCTGTTACTGTCCACTAGACATTTAACTAGTAGAACTTTTATGCACATGAAAGTACATTTCGATACTGACACGGTATTTTGGGATAGCTGTACAAGTACAATGGAGGTTTAACGGACTGTTGTTATCGTCGCTTTTGGTTGCCACATCGTCATAGACTGTTTCGGTTTCTTTTCCCTGCGATTGTTTGTTTGTTTTGTTTGATTGGGGTTTAACGTCGAACTCAAGGATATTTCACTTATATGACGAAGGATTGTCCACTTCACACTACTCCTTGCCTTATTACGGTGGAAAACCGGGAGGAAACCTCGTAAAAACCACGCCCACGATTGCCGGGGGCACATCTTGTGATTCAATCATATACCTGAGGGTCGACAGACGGACTCGATCCTGTGAACGGTACATCGAAGTAGGCTCAGAAAGCCCACTCGCTAACCACTAAGCCACGGCGAGGGTTAAAATTAGATTCCGTTTGGTCATTTTCCACATACAAGACAACTTTACAAGGCCGAAGTTTATTCCCGACCGTATACCTTTTTTACATTTGTTGCCATTTTCACATAATAAACTTACTCTATATATTTGATCATCTAATGAATAGTTTCATGATTTCTATGTTTTTTATTTTATGTTAAATACAATTTGCTGGTGTTTTATTATCCTTTTCGAACAATTTCATCGGCGTGTTTATTGGCTTGGAGGTTGTTACTTATTGCTGGTTAAATGGTAGTTTATTTATCTGTATAAAATAACAAACTCCTACTCCTGTTTTGATGGTTGTTGTAAGCCGCATATAGTTAATAGACTTCTGTTATTTACACTCAGAACTGAGTTTGTCATAGGTGCATTCACGAAAATAACATGGCAGTAAAATTTGTGAACATGTTCACAAATTTTACTGCCATGTTATTTTCGTGAATAGCTATATTAACTTAGTGTCCTGCTAGTTTTAGCAGATTGATATAAGTTCTTTTATTAATTTATACTGAGTTATAGATATTTGTATCTTTGTAACACTTTGTGCCATTGGCTGTTCACGGGACTAATGTCCGCAGAGACATTACATACAGGCGGAATGAGTGTAAATTGCCTGACGTCAAATTGATAAAGATAAGGACTCAGTGGTACCCAGTGGACTTACTCAAGTCCAAATCTTTTAAATTGTCAGTTTCCAGTTTTTTTTTATTTCACACTATGCATAGCGCAAAATTATTATACGACACAAATCTCGAGTTTGTATATGTTAGCTAGAACCAGTTTTTGGGGTACGGGTCAAGGGTTCTAATCTATTCTATGAGGCTCACCTAGGGTAAGCTGTGGACATCTAACAGATCCCAGTAACTTTGGTTGATGTGCCTCGGTGTTTCAGTCACTGCGACTTTAACCCTTCCTTACCTTGAAGGGATTCGTCAGTATACTGAACAAGATTTGTATCCGACAATAACTATCAGTTATCTATCATGGTTGTATCATTATCATTGTTTGGCACTCACAATAATAATCTTTATGTAAATTCGAAACCACAATAGGTGCTTCTTTTCATATGGGTAGAGAAATACAATTAACTTTTACAAAATAATTTTATATTGTGTATAATGTAAGAAAAAAATCACTGCTATGTGGTTATTTGGAGAGTTAATTTTTTTAAAATGGCAATGGTGTAAAATGAACAGAATGTGAATTGAACTAAAGTCATGTAAGATGGAGTTGTTACCTATCAGCAATGTTCATTTACTTGGTCATTGTTTCTGGTGTTAACATCCTGTAAACATTTCAGGATACCTTGTACTTCTAGTTGTCAGATCTCCGTTCAGTATCTGCTTGGCTACATCTACTGTGCGGGACACCGCGGAGATTTCCATCAGAGCGAATATTAGGTGAAACATATCAAGGGAATTGATTATATCGTGGATATTTCACAAAATGTGTATTACCGGTAGGTTTTGTCTGTTCCATCTCTTTCGCTTTCAGACAAATGAATTCTCAACGGCTCTTGCACAAATCTATTATCTGAACAGACACGTGAATAAGCAGGATAAAAGATACTCCAGATGAACAATAAATACTGGTTTTTATCCTCAAAGTAAATGAAACTAAGAGTACATTACGAGATAAGCTGGACGGTTTTTTGTGAACAGTGATTTTCATGACAGCTAATTTTCCAACAAAACATTTAAAACGATTGGAACAGCCATTCGAAATCATGCGTTATATTCAGTTAGCGATAACCCTTATTGTTCTCAAAACTATAAAAGCGATTAATATCCCTATGTTCAAATTTTTTAATCCGTTCTTTGGCACAATTTCGTTAGCCAGACTTATTCTAAACTACTCTCGGTACAGCGCGCACTGATTGGTACCTACAAGTCCAGAGACAACCAATAAATGGTATGAGGTGCATTGCCACCAAGGCTTGTAATAGACAGTGGGTCAGAATAAATTGCAGGATACTATTTAGTCATTAACAAATACCTTTACATGTGACATGCATGGTAAAAATCTACCAGCATAAGATTCTCATAATTAGGATGTTCCCATTAGGATATAACTACCCCAGAAGTAGGAATACTAATCAACTGTGACTTTCATGTCCTTTATTATTGATAACCACTCAGATATTATTGTTCGGAGAGACGATCTTTCTGTCTTTGATGGTGTTTACCAATATTTTACGTGGCTTCAAAGGCGTGGACAATTCGAGGAGAAAGCCAATCAATCTGGTATCATATCGTTTTTATTACACACGAGTTATTCTATTGTCAATCGGGCGCCAATTTTTATTGTTTCCGTATAGCATATAGTTGATCAGATAAATTACGCTATTTTGTTAACGTTTCGCGAAAGTCACCATCAAAACACACAATGAATTACATACACAAATTTAATCTTCTTCAGTCACAAACGTTTGATTAATATATGGGAACTTTTATGAACGATGTCTGTAAAGCATTATTTTGGTATTTAAAATATCATATTTATGCTTGATAAATATTGTTTTAAAATGCTACTTAAAACACTTAATTCCACAGTTTAAAAGAAGAACAATCGGATTTTCCTCTGACGCGCAGTTCTTCTGGTAACATAACAACACTGTTTATTAATGGTCCGTGATTTGGTTTAACTCTCTAAGATATCCTTATTAAGAATAAACTGTCGGGGTTCCCCGAAGATAGTTATACATACCTGCATTGTTGAGCTATGGAAGGCAAAATCTGTTTATCGATATCTTTAAATGACTTTTCAATGCCAGTAATTAATTTACCGATAATATGCTTGCTGGAAGAAATTTTTAAAAACAGTTTTAAATTTTCTAAGAAAACGCTGCAACATTCCTTCATTATTGCAGAGGCACGAGGAGAGCAACAACTACAACTTTAGGTAGAAAATCACACCGTCGCCGATTTGGTGCTATTAAAATCGGGTATAATGCCACAAATTTCAAACTGCGATTTTAACAGATATCGTTAACTGTTTTATCGTTAAATCATTCCAATAATCGATGTCGATAAATAATTTATTGATATTGATAATTGATTTACAGATAAATGGATTAGCGATAAATGAATAATAGATATAAATAAATCTTTTTTTCATTAATTTATCGAATAGATAAATGAGATTTAATTACTGATGATTCATTTATTGATATGATAATAAATGATTTATCGATATTCAATTTATCGATGATAGAAATTATCTTAGAACGGTCGATGGATGCCTCTCGCTTAATAACAATTTAGTTTAGTTTAGTTTATTCAATTCTTGTTTGTAAAGACCAGCTGGACCATTTACAGAGAAAATAACAATGACGAAAGCAATGGAGTAAATCATTGGCAAAAAATGAAGATGATTAATTATAACATATGAAAAATTAAAACAATGAATAAATAATATAAAAAGATAAAACGATGAATAAATAAAATAAAAAGATTTAAAAAATGAAAACTGCAGTAAATTAGATATTGTGACTTTAAACATAATTGCACAATTGTTTATTTAAAAGTCTTTGAGCGTGGAAAAATAAAAGGATGTTTTCCTCTTAAAAGACTAGCATTTGAAGGTACAAGCCATATTTTGATCGAGAGGCTCTCAAAGGTACACGATAAGAAAAAGTACTGGTAAGAGACAGATTATTTTAAAAAAATATGTACACATTTATGCAAAAAGAGACGATTAAAATATTTCCTACGACTAGCAAGATCATATAGGTTAAAAAACTTAAAAAGGTTACAATATTCGTCTTTAGCATACTGCACTGATCATTAAAATAAAAGAAACTTTAAAGAGAACGTCTCTTTACAGATTCAAAACGATGGTTTAGTCCTTTCTGATGAGGAGTCCGTATCACACATGCATATTCCAAATAACTGCGGACTAAGCAATATATAAGGCTTTTATTGCCCTAATATTTGTAAAACATTGACAATTTAGTTGAATGAAATCAAGCATATTATCGCACAACGGTCAGCGGATGTCCTAGCTTGATAGCAATTGTTGCAAAACGATCAATGGATGCCTCCACTAGATAGAACTTATCACAGAACGGTCCCTGAATGTCCCTCATTTGGAAGTATTTATTACTGAATGGTAGCTGGATACCCTTGCTGAATAGCAATGATCTCAGAACGGTCACTGTATGTCCCTCATTTGGAAGTATTTATTACTGAATGGTAGCTGGATTCCTTTGCT
>JAQQZZ010012240.1:0-11507 GCA_030265115.1 Mopalia vespertina | reverse complement strand
CAATCCGTCGTCATATAAGTGAAATACCCTTGAGTACGACGTTAAACCCCAATCAAACAAACAAACAAACACTGCCATCATATAATTTAAATACCCCTGTGTTAAGCATTAAACGCCAACCAATCAATGGCCCTCTTCCTGATATCAAGCCAAATTCGTGGAATATGAATCTCCATAAAGATACTTACACATTTCAAAGAATGGAATACTATGTAAACTAATCTTTCTATTTTTCATTTAGTCATGCTCTCTCCAACAATGAAGGATCTTGTCTTTGTTTTGGACTCATCTGCTACTGTCACACGACCAAGTTTCCTGAAAACGTTAAAATTCATCGGAAAATTCCTGAAACCGGCAGATATTGATGGCGGTAAAGTACGAGTCAGTGTCATGACTTATAGTTCAAGACCAGCTATGCATTTCCAACTGAACAGCTACAACACAGGACATGAAGTTCAAACAGCCATTTTGAGCACACCATATTTTCCTGGTAGGTCCAACTTAGCTGGAGCCCTACGAGATTTACGAAGATTCTCATTTACGACAGTTAGAGGAAACAGACCTGATGTACCAGATGCAGCTGTTATCATAGCAAGCAGTACGTCTGACTTGTACACTAGATGGTCAATGCCTGCTGCCAGATCTGCAAAGACGAAGGGCATCAAGATCTATGGTGTTGCAATTGGAATGAGTAACATTTCGGAGCTAGGCCGTATTGTATCCAGTCCATCAGCTGAAACTCTACTGACTGTTGATGATGTAGATGCTTTAGCTTCCATCCAAGAGCCTCTCACTAAGCTAGTATTTGGAGGTATGTGGCACATTTATGGAATTCCGCATGCTGCTTATCGTGATATAAAGTTACAATTTCTTCACTTAGTTATGTTCAAAACACTCATCTGGAAGACTAAAAGACCTACCCAACTTTTCTTTTCACCTTTCAGTTTAACACGACTTTGTTAATATCATGTTGATAAACTCCTTTGAGTAGACAACAATTAAGTTTATTACTAAACTGTTTTGGTGATATCCATTCTCTAAAGATAGTTAAAACGTCTGATCAGCAACGTATGTCATGCCTTAAATTCCTAATCTTGCTCTACAATTGCTACCCCTTCTGTCGCTACATTGTTATGAATACTCAACCTCCAATGATTAGATGACAAATATACCTATCACAGAATAGTTGTTTTACCAAATGCTCTGGCATTATTAAATCTCTCCCATGATAGTAAGAATGACTGCTAAATATGCCTTAACTTCCTCATCTTGCTCTACAATTGATAGCCCTTTCTGACATCTTATCATCATACTGATAAATTACAATGATTAGATGACGAATAAACCACCTATTTCTGAACTGTTTTAGTGCTGGTGATATTCATTCTCTTCCAAGATAGTAAGAATGGCTGCTAAACATGCCTTAAATTCTGAATCTTGCTCTACAATTGCTACCCCCTCTGCCACATTGTCATCATGCTCATAAAGTCCAATGATTAGATGACAAATAAACCTATCACAGAATTGTTTTACCAAATGCTCTGGCATTATTAATTCTCTCCCATGATAGTAAGAATGACTGCTAAATATGCCTTAATTTCCTAATCTTGCTCTACAATTGTTAGCCCTTTCTGACATCTTATCATCATGCTGATAAACTCAAATAATAAGATAACAAATAAACCTATTACTGAACTGTTTTAGCTCTGGTGATATTCATTCTCTCCCAAGATAGTTAGAATGACCGGTAAACATGCCTTAAATTCTTAATCTTGCTCTACAATTGCTACCCCCTCTGCCACATTGTCATCATGCTCATAAACTCCAATTATTAGACGACAAATAAACCTATCACAGAATTGTTTACCCACAAGCTCTGGTGATATTCATTCTCCCCAATATAGTTAGATAACTGGTAAACATGCCTTAAATTCTCAATCTTGCTCTACAATTGCTACCCCCTCTGCCACATTGTCATGACTGCCCATAAACTCCAATGATTAGATGACAAATAAACCTATTACAAAATTGTTTACCCAAAAGCTCTGGTGATATTCATTTTCCCTATAAACCTATAAACATGCTTATGTCTACAATCGCTAGCCCTTTCTGCTGAATTGTAATCAATATTGCTGGTTTTACTCATGTGATGATAAAGTTGTTCTGATGTACATAGCCCTGTCTTAATTTGTTTGTTTTTTTTCCTTCAGATATTCCTGCTGAAGCTGTCGTTGACTTCACAACAATTCCCACGACTGTATTATCAACAGAGAGAAGAACATCTGATGTGACACAAACACCAGTTCCAAGAACTCGGCGAACAGAAGCAATTATAGAGACAGAAACGTCTCCTGCTACAACAACAACAACAACAACTCGAACCACTCCAGTCACAACACGGGCAACAACAACTACCTCTCCAGTAACAACACCTGCGACAACAACCCCGTCTCCAGTAACAACACGTTTAACTACAACTACCTCTCCAGTAACAACACCGGCAACAACACCAAGCACCTCTACAACAGCTGTCCCAACTACCAGTTCAACTACAGTTCAAAGCACAGCAGCCTTGACTGAGCGACGTACTATCTACAGACAGCCAATCACAAGTGCTCCAACTCCATCTCCAACTCAACCCAAACTCCAGAGCACATGGTTTCCAAGAGTATCATCTATTGGTCCAGTAACTCAAGGTAATTAGCCCACCTTTTTCCATTATGCCCCTTAGATTTTTACCAGAAACCGAATTGATACAGCTACTTAAGTAGTTCCTTTATTTAAGAAAAAGCATCACTTTAAATACTTAAATATCATTTTTCTTAATTTCTTGGGATGCTAAATGATAGATTTTAAGGAAAAAATTTCAAATAGAAACTTCTTATTTCCTTTTTCATTCAATGGAAAATGAAAGGGTGAAATTACATTTAAGAAATGCTAAAGTAGCTTAATGAATATGGGCCTATGATAGTAACAGATTTTGCATGACAGAAAGTAACAATAGATCAACCTATAACTTAAGGTATTCCATCTATCTTTGCCCTTTATGTCACAAGGGGCCATTGCTCGAAGCACTATTAAATTTAATCTGCTATTAAATGATGTCCAGCCATTTTTAAGGTCTATCTCTTATACTCTTTTAGTCATTTAATCTGGTGTTAGTGAAAAATCGTCTCTTGGCCATCTGGTCCCAGAGCTTCATCTATGAGTATTACAGATTTTGATATGACAGAAAGTTGAACAATAGATCAACAGATATTTATCATGTTAATATAATAGACGTGATACATATGTTTGTTTGTTTGATTGGGGTTTAATGTTGTACTTAAGGTTATTTCACTCACATGACAGCGTGCCAGCCCAATGGGTGAAGGAAACCACCCCCGACATCACTGGCAACAAACAAAAACATAACAGGACAAATACAGGACACTCACATGACAATACAAAGACATCACAAACATATCGGCTTCCTGTTTCTCTTTAGCTCAGAAAGCACCAGGGCAACCCGCAACATGAGACATAAAACAATGGCTAAAACCCAGTTTTATTAATTATTCAATGGAGAGAAGATATTGTCAAAGATGACTTTAGGAAAAATTATAGGTTATAAAAGGACTTGTTAGTAATCTATTTCTTAAACTTTTTGTACACCTTTATGATATTATTTTATAAGTACTTTGTATGGCAATTTTTATAAGAAGTGGACAAAGTTTTTAAACCAATTAACCTATTTTGTTTTCTAGAGTACGAGTTGCTGTCTTCAGTTAGAGATGTGGTGTTTGTACTGGATTCCTCAGATTATATAAGACCTGAAGATTTTGAAAAAATGAAGAATTTTGTTAAGGATGTCATAGATGTATCTGACGTTGATGGTGGAAAGGTTAGATACGGAGTTATAAGTTATAGCTCGAAGCCATCACTTGACCTGCTGCCCAATTCTTTCGTGACCAAAGGAGAGGTATTGGATGCTGTTAATAGAATTTCTCACCAGGGTGGAGTTGCAAATATTGCAGGTGCCTTGAGAAATGCAAAACAGCTATTTAAAGAAAACGCCGGAGGTCGATCTCATGTTCCTAACGCTGTGATTTTATTGACCGGAGGTCCATCAAATTCCATGAAACGGTGGACTGTGGCTGCAGCAGATGCACTAAGGAATTCTGGAATTCCTGTTTATGGTGTAGGCGTTGGTTTGCCAGAACAGTCCGAGCTGGACTCACTTGTAAGCTCACCTAAACGGCAACACAAGTTCAGCATTAGGAGCTGTGATAATCTTGACACCATCAAGGAGGACTTAATCTCTACTGTATTTGATGGTTAGTTATACTTCTTTACCTTGAGTTAGATATCTGCTAAGCAGTCTTCTGGTGTATCAACTAATGTCTTCAAAATGGATTGGCCCTCTGGCTAAGGGCAGTTTGTTTGAAGTGTAACAATGCTGTCTTGTATGGAGGAAAAATTGAGTTTCCAGCATTATGGAAATGCGTCACATCTTGGTTGTGGTAGTGTCAGTTATTGTTGAAATACACTGCCGTCCTATAATTGAAATAATGTTAAGTACGTCCTAAAACACCAATTAAATAATTAATTACATTAAGTGAATCAAATGAGTGATTATGTTGAAACAGTTCCTGATTGGTTTTAGTAAACGAATATATTACATTAGAAATTCACAAATTAAAGGTAGTTAATTCCGGATTACCTAAAAGAATATATTTTATTATTAATTCACCAAAGGTAAATATATATCTTATAATAGAGATATTTTCTATAATAAACATAATTCAAACTTTGCCACAACCTGGTTAATATAAGATCTAAAGGAGTTTTCTATTAATTTTCGAGTAGAGCATTTATATATAACACTTCACATTTTGGTTGTGCTGCTGTTGACTTTTTGGAAGTAGACGCCATCAAATAAGTCAATATACCCTTAAGAATGACGTTAAATTCTTGTTGAGGCGAAGATGTGAGATACTCATACAGTAAAAGGTGATCAGTAATGTCCAGGGTTCATGAAATGTCACTGACTCAAATGTCCAAGAAAAATCCAAATATAATGAATCTGCGGTTATATCACACTGGCACTTTATTAGCTTGATTGTCAGGTCCGGCATCGCATAGGGAAATGGGAGTCTCGAAAGTCAGAATATGGGCTTTGAGGCGGTCTTTTGATGTCAAAATGGTAAAGATTCATGGACTTTCAGTAACCTCACAATGAATAACATAATAAGTAAGACTTTATGGATTTTCAACTTCTGGGTTTAGTCATACGCAACGTTTCAGTGCAGATACTAGCACCCTTTTCACGCTTATGAATAAACCCAGAAGTTGAAAATCCATAAAGTCTTACTTATTATGTTATCATCCCAGCTTCTAAATGCGGCTAATGTCACAATGAATGTTTATAAATGTGTGTGATGTCTTACTATGAGGAATACTGTGACTTCAGAGCACTGCCTTTTGAGGGTTAAATTACCTCCCTTGCCAACATTTTGAGACTCCCATTGAAGGTATTGGGAAATTGAAGCAGCTCCAGTTGATGTCTTTTGCAACATTATGCTCTCAGATCTACATCTAGCAACAGTAAAATATTGGAGAGCCAATTTTGATATGGTTTCAAGGAGATTGACTGTGCCATTTTAAAAAACACAATACTTACACAGCTATCATTAAAAATATTTAACTCACATTTACATTGGCTGCTAATCTCGACATTTTACAAAGAACTATTTTGTTTTGTTACAGAATACCCAATCAGGAAAATCGGCCCTACAATAGGTAAGTCCACTTTTTGATTTTCAGTTATTTGCTAACAAAAATTGCGCTTTTGCATTGCAGCTGGGTTTAGCAGCAGTTGCTGCAAAAACCACTGACAGGAGAACAAACCAAAAAGAAATGTATCAACTGGAATTTGCACTATGTTTTATGTTAAGCTGGAAAATCATCACAGTGCTTATTTTCATTTGCTTTTTTTTAATAGAAAATAATATTTTGCCAAACAAATTCATTGTTAACAATAAAAGGCTTTGTTTTGAATGCAGGAATTTCACAAAAAAATCAACAACCAAATTTTAGCAATAAGTCAGTCAAACTGACTCTGATAATGATGGCAAAAAAAACAGCTGAAATATTGAGATCATCATGAGTCTTTCGTTCTGCGGAGTTTCACTACCCTTGTAATGTCTTAAACTTATCAGTAAACCAAGGATACAAACTTACAGCATATTTGCAACTTATTTCTGTTATCTGTGATCATTTGTGTTATGCTTAATTGCAAATTTTTCTACATAATCTTAAATTGGTTAACCTATTTATATCGCCAGCTATGAATGTATATGCCTTTAAACAGCTTTATTGATATTGGTACATGTATATCGAATGGCTTCAGTATATTTTTAGCAGGTATTTAGCAAAATCATTTTAAAGCATTATTGCCTACGTATGTTGCCTAATGACTATAAGCTTTTTTTAACACAGCTTTGCCTGAAAAAGCACTCACTGGGGATTGGTCGAAAAATCTTAAGCCAGGTTCGTTAAATACTCATGAAAGAGTTCATGATTTCCCTATTTAATATTTCATTGGTGTGTTTTTTTAAGTCGGCCCCTCTGGCTAAAGGCAGTATATTATCATACTGATTTAACTAAGCAGTGATGGAGCATTAATTTTGCAGCGAAACAAAACGCTTTATACATTTTTGGCTATTTTCAGGTGACTATTCACTGTCGTATAAGTGAAATTAACTTAATCACGGTATTGAACACCAATCAATAATTCAATCAATTAATCGCCTAAGGCTAAGGGCAGTTTGTTTGAAGAGTAGCAATGCTGTCATTACTTAGCACTGGAGGAAAATTTACTCTGCAACATTATGGAAACGCTTCACATCTAGGTTGTGCTAGTGTCAATTATTGTTGGAATACACCGCCGTCATATAAGTGAAATACCCTTAAGCACAGCGTATAAAACCGATCCATCAATCAATATGAAAGATTTATCTATACATTTATAACATGACCAATCCAAAAAATAACCCATTAACTCATTCTCACAAATGTCAATATAGATATCTGAACTTCATACATCAGCAAAACTCAATTGAACTGAGCATCACATTTTCATTTGGCTCTGTGCTGGTACTCGGCCCTATTTTTGTCCTAAATGCTTTTCTCTGTTGTGTAGTTTTTGTGTCTGTTTTCAATGAGAAGAGCGAGGAAATGGCCTCTTTGCTTGTCTCTCAGTCTAGTTTCTGTGTCCATTTTACCATCACTGACTACCAGGTTAATGGAGGGAGCTTTCTGTTGCCCTGGTGCTCTACGAGCTAAGGGACAACATGTAGCCTATCTGTTCCTAAAGTCTTTATTGTTGGCCTTGTTATTGTCCTGTTTTTTCATTGTTTGTTACCACTGAGGTCAATCGTGGTTTCCTTCAACAAGGGGGCTTGAGTTTTTCAGAAGTATTTTTGCTGTCAGCCATGAAGGAACATCAGTTTTCCAATATAGCATTTATATATAATACTTCAAATTCTGGTTGTGTTGCTGTTCACTCTGTGAATGTTTACTCCGTCCTATAAGTGAAATAACCTTAAGTGTGGTGTAAAACCCTGGTAAACACATGTTGAGGAGAAGAAGTGAGATATTCACCTATCGAATGCATACAAGAATGACAATGACCTTTCCTCTCTTAGCGGTCCGCCACCGTGGCTTAGTGGTAGCATGTGCACTTCCTAATCCTACTCTAATTTACCGTTCACGGGATCGAGTCCATCTGTCGAGCATCAGGTTTATGAGTGAGTCACACCATGTGGCTCCTGCAATCGCGGGGGTGGTTTTTACAAGGTTTCCTCTTGGTTTTCCACTGTTGTAAAGCAAGGAACAGTGTGAAGTGGACAATCTGTCGTCATATAAGTAAAAAACCCTTGAGTACGACGTTAAACCCCAATCAAACCAACAAACAAATCCTCTCTTAGCAGATTCTTAGTGGAATTATCTGTTGTTGTTGTTGGTGTTTGAGAATCGGCAATATTAGTTTCTGATTGATGAAGAAATTGTGATAGAAACTATAGAGATGAACGTGTTGACATTTGTCGTATTCTTTTTGTGGAAAACAGATAAAAAAAGTTTTACAACAGAGAAAAGCATTCAAAATAATAGGGTTATACATCACACCAAATGACATTGAGTTGATCAGGCGAATATGAGTTGTATTTGCAAAGCATTTTGCATAATTTCAATGGCTGAATTCAGTATAATCATGAAATAACCTGACTTTGCTCATGCTTTTAAATAACGCTTGTTAAATCATACTTACCTTTCAGAACACTTTTTCTCAAGGCCTGACGGATCATGTGCGTATTTTCTTATTTCTTATACCATCCTATTTCCATTTTCCCATCATATATAATCATAAATACCATTTATGGATGCACTAATGTTATTACCATATCTCCAGGTGTCTGTAGGTTACCATGGCAACTCAAGATTAAAACCTATTCAGACATTTGTTTCTGAAAGTTTTTTCTAAAACATGCAATGATTGGCAAACATTCCCATACCAGTGAAGGCTTGCACATTTATTTTTTCAACATTTATTATTAAAACCTGTAATAATTTTTACTTAAGATAACTTCTTGCACATTTTGTGTTTTAAAGTTATATAGGTAATTTGTTTATTATAGGTTTCCAGAACATTTATGATGTATATATTATGTTATCTGGTACTTTTGTTAGATAATGACAAAGTTCTATTATTTTATTATTTGTTATAGTGATCTTTATTATTTTGTCTGCTTGCACTTTTCCGCTCTCGTGGTACACCCTTCAGTCACTCTCCTACTACACCTTCCACCCACTCTCATATTACACTCTCCACCTACACTCTCCTACTGCATCTGCTTTTACTCTCCTACTACACCCTCCACCCTCTCTCTCACAACACCCTCCGCCCGCTTGCCTACTACATCCTCCACCCACTTAATGTACACCCTCCACCTACTCTCCTAGAGCCTCCACCCACTACCCTAGAACATTTGCATCTACCACACCCTCCACCCAGTTTTCCAAGTTGCACACAACCATTCCAGTATCTCCCATCATTAACCTAAATCCAACAGGTTTTCAGGTCTTCCAATAGGTTTTCCCCAACCTTTACCATGTCTACCTACCCTTCTAATATGTTTTCCCCACTTCCCACCCACCTTTCCAATAGGTATGACCTTTTGCTGAATCCCACCCACCATTTCTATGCAGCTTTATTGGCAAAGCTTCAACATTTTTATCTGAATTCCTAGACTTTATCTACATTTCTAAATGTGGTCCTGTTTTAAGATGTAGATTTTATTCAAAGAAAATACATATTTCAGATGTCAAAATACCAAGAACAGCTGCCCCGTCTGACACAAGAATCCCAGGTATATGGACCCCTCAATTAATTTGGTTTAATTTCTGTCATTTGTTAAATTTACTTAGCATACAATATTTTAATTTAGCTAAGTGATCCATTATGGGAGTCCAAACCTAATATCGTCCACACAGTAAAGTTCTTTAATTATAAAGATTACAAACTATTCTTCTGTCCTATTCTATCCTCAATAATATTAACATTACTTTACGTGTATTCTGAACACTTGCTATTTGTACACATATACTTGCGTAGAGACACCATGTGGTATTAGACTGGATGTCCATGTTGTGACCCGATTTTGTGGATTACTCTCGTAACATCTGGCACCACCACCTCCATATAAGTGAAATAAACTTAAGTTAAAAAATATTTGCCCATAAATCATTCAAACAACTTGCTGAGTTCAGAATTAGATATTTAGTGGCTTACCATGACTACATCTCTAGCACCACTTTCATATAAGTGAAGCTCACATTAGAGATATACTTTCCCATAAGCGACTTGACCACGGTGGTGGTTCTGTGGTTAGCATGTCAGATACTGATCCTCCTTCTATATACTGGGCCGCGGCCGTGGCTAGCGGTTAGCGAGTGCGCTTTCGGAGCCTACTTCAATGTACCGTTCACGGGATCGAGTCCGTCTGTCGACCCTCCGGTATGTGAGTGAGTCACAAGATGTGGCTCCGGCAATCGCGAGGGTGGTTTTTACGAGGTTTCCTCCCGGTTTTCCACCGTAATAAAGCAAGGAGCAGTGTGAAGTGGACAATCCGTCATCATATAAGTGAAATACCCTTGAGTATGGCATTAAACCCCAATCAAACAAACAAACAAACAAACATCTATATACTGCTCACAGGCTGGAGTCGCTCTATCGGCCTCAGATATAGGAGGGAGTCGCACGATGTGGCTTCCACAATTACAGGTGTGCTTTTCCACTGTATTTAAGTAAGGCAGAGTGACAAGTGTCGGGACGTCCTCATATAATTGAAACACCCTTCCGTACAACATCAAATCGCTATCAAACAAACGATCAAAAGCCACTTTCTTCATTTAGAATAAATTATTTAGTGGTTTATTTAATCTACATTAGCACTAACGAAGACTGCGATATGTCAACTAAATTATTTTGTAGTATTATCCCATCTTAGACCATGTTAACCCTGCTACTTTCCACAGCTCAAGCAATAATTCCACCTCCAAAGAAGGACATAGTTTTCATATTGGATAGCTCAACTAGTGTTTCAGAGGAGGACTTTTCAAAAGCTTTATTGTTTGTTGAGGAATTCTTGATGCCGGTTAACGTTGATAATGGGGATGTCCGCGTAGGAGTGATGACATTCAGTACAGAACCAAAAACTGCCATGAACTTGAATAGTTTTGAGTCTAAGGAAGATATGTTTGATGCCATCAGTCAGATTCCTTATGTACCTGGACAAAATAACAAAGTTGCAGCCTTTAAATCTTTGAGGACAAAAATGTTCACAACAATTAGCGGAGACCGACCAGATGTCCCTAACATAGCCATTTTGATTTCTGGTGGTGTGTCTGACATGTACTCCAAATGGACTGTTCCATCTGCCACAAAGACACGAAGCTCTGACATATCCATATTTGGTGTTGGAGTGGGGCTTGATACAGTTCAAGAGTTAAATGACATTGTTAATGCTCCTCCTGATAGTTACCGCTTCACTGTGTTAAACTTTGATCAACTGGACACTGTGACAGAGCCCTTGTATAAAGCTATATTTGGAGGTAGGTTGGAATCCTCGGAAGAGAAAGATTTGTCTGATATTTCAAATGCGCTGGAATCATAATGCCAGAAAAAGCAATGTATTGCAGAATTTTAAAGTATGGCTGTAAATATGAATATTTAATTGATATATGACCAGTTTCAAGTGGTCCCTTACAGAAAAATCCTAAAGGAGTTTTTTATGGAATCCTATAGGATTTTTTATCCCATCGGCATATTATGCTGTAGGGATAATGTCGTCACGACGTCCATCTGTCTGTCCGTTCGTCCGTCCATCCATTTCAATAAAATTTCTGGTTTCTATGGAAACATAATGATACATAATAATAATAATAGTATACCAGACGACGTGAAC
>JAQQZZ010012229.1:0-11508 GCA_030265115.1 Mopalia vespertina | reverse complement strand
GTACATGATGACGACAATACCCCTAGGCCAAAATTGGCCGCAGGATAAAAAGATTATGATATAAGGCTTTGTCTCATAAGAAGCGGAAATTATTGGGATAAACCTGTTTTATTGCTATTTGGCTAAAATATTACTGTACAGAAAATTTCACTTTAACTGAAAACCTGGTAAGGTCTGTCTGTTTAAAAAGATAAATATTGGAACAGGGTAAGAACTGAAATTGTTCTATATTTTCTCAAATATTTTGAAAGCAAAATGATGCCAATAAAAGTAGTACTTACTGTATGTAGGACATCAAATCTCTCTTTGTTTTTCTGAATATGGTGCAGTAGTCTTTTCTGTAACTCTGAAATATTTGGAATTTCTTCTTCTTTTCCAGTCTGTTAAAGGTCAAGGTTATTTCATGATTGTAACTCTTCCACATTACTGACAAAGGGTGTAACAATACAATATTTCTCAATCATTACCAAAGAGTTAAAGGCCCTCTGGATAAGCCAGTAAGTTCTTAGCCGAGTCAAGTTGTCTATCGATAAATGGTGGAAAATTATAATTCTTTTACAGAGCAAAACAAATAACTTATATAGTTATTTGTTGTAACTGTTGTGACCTCAAGATCAGCAGTTCAGGCACATTACCACTGAAATAAAGGGAAGTCACCCCTAGCTCGCAGTTTATATGGGGGAAGATTCCTTCGGTTACAAATTCCCATTACTCACATAAGTGTCTCTCTCCAAAAGTATTTAAGGCGCCCAGGAAAATCACCCTGTTATAAAGAGTGCCAATTGTAACAGGGTGACAGAGGGGCCGGAACCTGTGACCTATTGAAAGATTGATTGGTCTATTTATTAGTGTTATATGAACATAATTAAGTCTCAGTTACAGATCATTGGCTAGCATTATTGCGTGAGGAAACCCAATTCTATCCAGCTCAGACATATTATCTGAAATACTATTGATACAGGTACCCAGACATGAATTGTTGGAAGAAAAAAGAACTTCAGGATGAAAGTCTCTCTTTAACCCATAAAGCATAACTGAAAAAATCCTCTTCTGCCTCTCAGACACAATTTCCAAATCTTTAAAAAGCTTCAAAAATAGTAATTTTAGGGACAAATTTGAGGTGATTTAGGTTAGTCATGTGGTGTGTCAGTCACAGTAAGCAGAGTGTATAATGTGTGTCTACTGCTTATTCCTCATGTCAAGGACCACTAAAGAGCTTGGCTTTGTTATATTCAGGGGGGAACCACAACACCAGCCACCACAGTTATCCAAATACAGGCAATGGTTTTTGGCAATGAGAGCAGCTATGAATGGGTCAGAAGCAAAGCAAATTTTGTTTTAGTCTGGACAAAAAATAAAACCCAACTTTTCTGTGATCGTGTGAGGTATTACTTAGAACAGGTTTTCAGTATATTATGACGAAGGAATCATGACCAATGCCATTTTAAAATATTGCAAGAAGACAATGTCCCAAAATTTACCTGTAAATTTCCAGTGGTATGCTTTTTTGTGCCAGGGTAATAACTTTTCATTAAATATACAAACATAACCAGTACAGATTCTCAATTTTAAAACTGTTCAGGCATATGAGGAGATCTTCTGTTTTAGTGGATGCCGATAGAGAATACAACATCAGATGGTTGTGCTTACCTTGGCTTGACTGGTGATTTTAGGCATGGGAGGGGGTGGTAAAGGAGCCATGAACACAGCAGTTGCACTCTGCAATACAAAACCACATACAAATAGCTTAAGATTTGACCATGTTGATGTGTCTGTGACAAGTTCTAGGGTCTGAACAGTGGATTAAATCAATAAACAAAATTAAAAGTAACTGGAACTCTAAGGTATTCAAATAGCATATTGAGGGAAAGTATCACTGCAGAATAAGGAATGTCCGAACAGCAGCTGCATAATTTAACTTTGTCTAATAGGTCGAGAGCATATAAGCTATTAAATTTTTCACACAAAAATAACTAAAAAACAAAACAAATAGTGAAATAATTTTTGGTCAGGTGCCCATTATAAAGTGAACATTAACAGTATTTTCATTATTTTGCTATAACATTTTCTTAGTTTCAAGAGATTCTAGTTCAGAAAATTTACTTAGTTGAGAACTGTCCAGTAATCACAGTAAGGCTCCAAATTGCCAGCAGTAAATGCTGGCCACCTTGACCACTCAGCCAACGGAGGGTCGTGGGTTCGATTCAGCCAACACAATTTTCTGAATTAGTATCTGCTTAAACTAAGAAAGAGTCATCACTGAAAACAAATAGTGGTGAAAAACCCAATAAAGGTCAATTGATTTATTCATTAAAATTTCAAGTATAACTAAATAAATTGTATTTTAATTTAAAGAAAGCTGGTTTGTTGTCTTTGAGATTCTTGAGCTATAATAGTATTATGAATCACATTATTCATCCGTCAAGATCACTTATTCTGGTGCAATATTGGAATGAGAATAAAACTTACAGCCACGGCCACCAGTTTAGTTTCTCCAATAGCTGCCTGGATCCTCAATCCAAATAGTCCATTCATTCCTCGTAACTGGAAAGTCATGCACATTTGTTTTAAACTATAAAATTATACAAATTGGAGATAGAAAATCCCTTCCCAAGAGAGTTATTGATTTATATACTGATGTAACATAGCAAGTTACAAGGCAGAAAACTGTGACAATGTCATTTATTCAAAAAGTTACTAATTTTGGCTGTCTTCACTTCACTTGAAACAACATTCATACCTTTAACTTTGTCATCAGCTGGTTGTGAAGTTCATATTCCATAAAAGGTAAACTCTGTAAGAAACCAAAGCAAGAAACAGAACATTGTTAAAAATCTAAAGTGAATTTTTCGTTACTTAATAATGCTGCCACTGGCAACATATTTGACACACACAATTTCTAAATTTTATGTATGTTTCACTGCATATACTTCTTTTCAGACTAGTCAATGTATAAAGTGAGCAATGTTTCAAAAGAATATTTAAGTGTTTTTTTGTAAAGATTTAATCCTAACCTAGGTTGGTCTCATCACTTCATTGTTAATACCAATGTAAATTATGAAAAAGAGTCCAAAACATCTATGTGGGAAATCTCTTATTGACGTTGTGCCAGCCCAATTGGTGATGGAAACTTTCTAAACAAAGACAAGACAGGACAATCATAAGGCGTAATACTAAGACACCACAGGACAGATCATCTTCTTGTAAACTCTGGGAGCACCAGGCAAAGGGCAACAGGAAGCTCCCTCTCAACCGTCCGATGAACTTTTATCCCAAGGTTCTCAAACCAGTTTAAAAAAGTAACTCACATCACTTATTTCCCTGGCATTCACTTCTCCATTAGCATCTCTTTTATCACGACAAATTCTGAAATTAACAACATGGAATAGTATGAAAAAAGACTTAGAATATATGTTGTCATAATCTGTACATAAATGTTAACAATGAGGACAAAAAGAGAGAAAGTATATGTAACTACACTGCACAGCTTATTTGAGACAAAGATCCTTTATTGAACTCGATTTTATAATTGACAAAACTCAATATTTTACTTGTTTGTTTGATTGGTGTTTAACACTGTACCTTTATTTTATTTTATTTCATTCATATGACAGGGTGCTAGTCCAATGGGTGGAGTTTGTTTGTTTGATTGATTGGGGTTTAATGTCGTACTCAAGGGTATTTCACTTATAGGATGACATAAGGGCCCAATGGGTGACTGAAACCACCCTCGGCACCACTGGCAACAAACAAAGACAAGACGGGACAAATACAGGACAATAACAGGCCGCAATACAGACACCACAAACAGATCGGCTTCCTGTTCCCCTTTAGCTCCGAGAGCACCAGAGTAACATGAAGCTCCTTCCAACTACCCGCCCAATGGGTGGAGGAAATCACCCTTAACACCACTGGCAACACACAAAAATTATGGTAGTTTTGTGTCTAAAAAAATAATAATAGAAAAGTCAGATAAACATTGATTTTGACGAGGATATTGATTTCCAATCTCAAACATGGGTTCACATAGATGAGAGATCAGTCCAAAAGACCTTCCTCAACAGGATGCCCCTCTTCAGGGAAGACATAAATCAGCTGCTTCAATATTTCATGATCCTTACATGAAATGTTGAATTCATTCATGTCATGTAAATATCCTTGATTGGTACACAGTTTTCATCTAAAGCTTTATTGAAACTCATTTTTTGTGATGAAAACTGAATTTTCAAACCTTTGGCACACTAATGTAAAAAAACC
Source organism: Mopalia vespertina (assembly GCA_030265115.1). NCBI lineage: Eukaryota > Metazoa > Mollusca > Polyplacophora > Chitonida > Mopaliidae > Mopalia > Mopalia vespertina. Next base: position 7,251 of record JAQQZZ010012229.1, on the reverse strand, counting down.
GCACAAAATCAATTTTAAATTTATTAAAAAAATTTCTCAGGTTTCCTGCGATAAAAAGTGTGTATAAAAACCCCTGCCATGATGGAGTATACATGTAGTTATCCCCACTGGCCTGGATAAGATACAGAGTGCTGTACTCTATTAATCCATGTTACGGTCATACAGTGCAAACTTAGCCAAAAGTGTCCTACTATCCAGGATTTTTAATTTGGTGGGCAGGTGACTCACTGTTTTGTTGAAAATGTGTGGCAACGTCTTAAGAAATACCCGTCATGTGATTTCCTCGTATACCTAAGGTCGATTGTGGAGCTCGACCCTGTTAGTGGTAAAGGAAGATCAGTAGTCTGACATGCGAACCACTGAACCACAGTCATGGGCCCCAGGAAGTGTCATTTTTCTCACCTGGCTTGTATGAGACAGCCTTTACCCAGAGTCTGTATCTCAGCTGGTGGGTTAATTGTACAGAATAATACATCAGGGACCTTCTTCTTCCTGAATCAGAGAGGGAACTTGTTGATAAATTACTTTAAAGAAAATACAGTGAAATATAGCATAAGCATGGAACTTTCAATATCATAAACTAATACAAGTTATAATCAATTTTCATAAGACCTATATGGCTTGCAAGGTAATGAGCAATTTCACCTCTTAAAGACCTATCTATCTTAGATTGTTGGATTGGGGTTTAACGTCAAACTCAAGGGTATTTCACTTATATATATATATATTTTTTTAGTTTATAATAAAAGGCACTGTAATCTGAATGTTTAAATGTATGAGTATGTGTAGCAGACTGCCATATGACACCTACCTGCAGATCACACAGACACTCAGTGTGACTGGAAATGGAGCGGAGGCTGGCTTGTATGGAACATGGCAAAGAGAGCAGTTCAACGAGGGACAAACTTCTTCTGGGGCACTGAAACAAAACACAATATCAGTCCTGATTTAATTGTTACATATATCTGGTTCATTGCTGAAAGCTTATGTCATAGTTGACAAAACGGTTGGAGAGTTGTTCCCAGATATGACCATTAAAGAATAAGTATACTAGGGGCAGAAACATCTGACATCCACTGTCCACCCCATACCTCTTCTTCTAAATCAAACAGATGGGAAATATAAGCTAGCTTGAAAAGCGGTCTGCAGAAAAAAGTTGTCATACCTGTTAGGAGTACCCTGGTTAGCAAGGTTGATATCCACATACAGTCTTTTGTCCTTCTCTTTAGCAGAATCAAATTGAGATCTATCTAAAGACACTGTTAAGTTGCTGGGAGCCTTTGAGGCCCCACTGTCCCCATCCATCTTTAGGTTCACCTTAGCTGCTGTTCCCATGGCAGACAACACTATAATTTCATCACTACAAAAACAGAGTCATTTAAATCAATTAACTAAAAGGGTAAAATCAGGTGTTAAATAATAGCTATTATAAGTGCAATAATGAAATAAAATTATCACAAACATTGCAAACATAACATAATCAAGCACAAATTAGTCACTATCAGAAAATTATCTTCAACATAATATCAAATAACAATGTTAAAATTTTTTTAAATACCGGGTATACTGTTTTTCCCAAATGCTTACATATGTTTATTATCTGGTCACATTGGCAAATAACACAATAACACAAACTAAACTTGGTTAGACCAGTGTATATAGTAACCAATGGACTTAATTTAATGTTTGAGTTTTGGAAATGATTTTTATTGATGTTAGACAATATGAACCGTATAGGTTGAGAATGCTCGAAAATTCATCTTATTAACATGTGTTACAGTTAAACTACAAGAAACTAAATGGTTTATAAAATTCCTGTGTACGATGATTATTGTATATGAGAACATTCATTCCTTCAAGGTGGCTAAATTATATAACAAACCTAAGTATGTCGTTTCAGTCCTTTGGCAGTACATGTATGTCTCAAAAACATTCATACTGTCTCTACTGATAGGACATTCATTTCTAGCATAGCAAAAACACTGCTCATTTTAACATTGTGTTCATTTGACTATTGCTGTAGTATATTGTCCTCATATAAGTTAATATTTTTGGGCACAGCGTACAAACTGATCAATCAATGAATCCATAATATCATTTTAACCATTTATGGATTAAGATGACAATAAAACTAACCAAATACTGGTTTGTTCACTGTATCCCAGCACAGCATGGCATCCCATAGCTCGGGTGTGAGAGCGGATTTCTGTTCGTATTTCAGTCCACCATGCATCTCTGGTCTCTGGCTCATCTGATATTATTACAACAAAAACCTCCGTATTTAGGCATACCATAATAAAACAAACTAACAAACAGAGGAACAACGGAAATAATTACATACACAGCATGTTCTTTTTATTAGCTTATTTTGATCATTTGCTTGATTAGGGTTTTATACTGTTCCTAAGGTAATTTCACTCATATGACAAAGTGTAGGAAGCCTATCCTTAACGTTCTCGATAACAAACTATGAAAAGACAGGACAATCACAACACAAAGAAGCCACAACATAGTACCAAGTTACATCTAAATTCTGTGAGCTGAGGACACTAGGAAGTAAGTTATTTTAAACAAAACCTAATTTTATTTCAATAACATAACAGTTTAACTGTTCTAAAACTTTTTTCATTATCATAAATTATCGGTAATATAACTGACATCGCAACACATAACTGTTTTATCAATCACCAGGCCTTTCCCCTCTTTGAAATAAATTTACAACCGTTGGAATGAAAGAAACGACAATAAAACGTTGTTGTTGTTGTTGTATTATCAACAATAAGACGAAAATACAAGGATTTTTACGTGTTTTCTTAAAATAACGCTTTAAATCATGAAGTGTATATTTGATGATAGGTAAGAGCTTAAACTGTGCGGACTTATTACTATAAAGCAAACAGCTGGGTAAAATCATTCAACCATGAACGGCTTTGCCCATGGTAGAGTCCTAGTGGCAGGTCATGATGTTTATTGATCAGTTAGACTTCACCTTGAGCAGAGGGACAGACAGCCCCCTGTGCGGACTACTTTCAGAAAAGAAAAACGTAGAAAAAATGGGTCACAAATTTTCCAATCCACATATTTTGTCCATTTTTCTGGCTAGGAATAGTTCGCTGCTACGTTTTTTAAAACCGTCTTAAACGCACTTCTCAAGGCTAGAATTTGGGGACAGTCCCTTACAGATGACGCTAAATGCAATATTATAGATAATATCTTATTTTAAAATAACTTATATACATTAGCAGACCTTAAATTAAAATCCTTAGGTATTACAAGTAAAACAGTTAGTTTTTAGTGAAAGGGCTAGTCATGAAGGTAGATCCTTAGATGCAGTGAACAAACCTGGGTTATGGATCCTGTCTAGAAGTTTGACGGATCTAGCAGACACAACCCCTCCTAAATGCACGACAAAACCAGGAGGGAAGGTTTTCATAGTAAAGAATGGATATTCCTGGTTAAACAACAGAATGGAGGACATTGGAACTCATTTAACAACATTCACAACATCATTTCTTATTTTAGCAGAGTGCAATTTTTTTTTGTTTTGTTCATATGCCACTGCTGTTCAACACAAACTGTAAACAGTGAAACAAAAATGACTTAATCATTAATACTGTATTTTGCATCACTGTTTCATCGACAGCTGGCTGTGAAATGTACATTGTATAAAGTTTAATGTTTGAGCATTAGAGCAAAGGCCTAACTATCCAAAACCCATGGACGATCCTCACAGTTGGCTGTATAAACCAACATGTTGAGATGAATTATTTTTCTTTATTATTTATATACCAATGAAATACCAGGATTTTCTTCACACATAAAAGTGATATTGCACTGCAGTAAAATAACACTTTATGTTATTATTCTCTGAAAGTGTCCAGACTACAGCACTTTTTTGTGGGACGTCTCCACATTCCAATTTGACAGATTAAATGTATTACTTCAGTGTAGATTGCACTGCACCAAACACAGATATAGTGAAATTAACCAGGTGAATTGATTTTAAGAAGTCAGAGAAAATGAGTTGATACCTAAAATACGACCAAACCGCCATGCTTCAGACTGTTGAGCGTCAACAGTCTCGTGCTCTAGCAAATACCGAATCAAGCATATGCAAGTTTTTAGTCAAAAATAGTTCTTCTTAGAGGGACAGTCGGACAGATAAATATAATGGTAATCTAATTATGGAACATATAAGAAATTTTTGCAAAGGTAGCAAAAACTGATATCTTTTTAATGCATACAACATTGATAAATTATTGTTTTATTTCATTCAGGCATAGGAATATCGAGGGGTTCACACAGTCCCATTCTAACATTTGCGAAATATCAGCTGATCGGGGAATTTGACATGAACTTGATTTGATTTTATAGTTGATATAAATAATAAATAGAATGTCACACAGGTAAGTTTAAATACTATAAATATTGCTCTCATAAATGGAAGAAAGCCTAACCCACTCGACACTTCCTGGCTCATGGGTTATCTCTTTCAACCATTCACTCAAGCAATATTTATGGTATTCAAACTTCACTGTGTAATATCCTCTATTTCTTTGGAGTTGTAACTACACTTTACTATGTTAAACTCCTCAGTGGTGGTAATAATTAAAATGTGGTAAGTTAGCATACCAGCATTTCAATAGTTTGTTGTTGTACTTGTGGTTTAAAGTTGGCAGCTTTGGAGGCTCCACCACTTCCTCCACTACTCCCTCCTCCACTTCCTCCTGGACAAAAAACAGCATGAAACGTAAAACCATCTCTTCAGATCTATTTCTAAAACTGTCTTATAATAATTAGCACCATCACTCCTTATGATGACAAAATAAAGTGTTGAAAGGTCAAGCAAACGTGAAGTTCTCTGTGTTCAGAATATTACATTACTTGTGCATTACAAATTATGTGTTTGATGTTTTCTATTAATCAACTTTATAAAACTTACTGCTTCATTTAAGAGGAAGCTGGAACTACATGTTTATGCCTGAAGAGTAACATAATGAAATAAATATCTAGAGTAGAGCAGTAAAGAGTTGAGTTGATAATGACAACTTGTCTTCAATAAAGAAAAAAAGAAATGTTTATTTTGCTGTAAATCTTGCCTGAAATAAGCTCTTAGATCCATTGCTTAATTAGAGTTTAACACCTTGCTAAAGGGTATTCAGACAGAGTGCTTCCAAAGAATTCATAGTAGCAAATTATTCATATGCAATTGCTTTGTTGAAAATTACTATTCTTCCATGGCTGACAACGTAAATATACTTCAATAATACTGCCGCTAGCCAGTGCTAGACTATAATGTTCTTAAAACGTTAGCCACAGTCTGACCTTTAGGAGGTGTGCTAATGTCTGAGTCGGAGGATCTCCTCTGGATGGGCACTCCTATCCTAGCTGGTGATGTGGAGAGCTTCACTGAGGACTGCTGGGGAATGTGAGGTGTTGGATGGGCAGAAGCAGGAGGGTATGGCGGTGATGCACTCACAGTCTCAGGTTGTGGGGAACTAGAAGGAAAACGGAAGACAGATTGGCTGTAAGCTGAGGGACTGAGGGGAGGTGCTGTGAGAGACCAGTGCCTGTGTGGTGGGCCAGTGGGTGAGACACTCAGCTGAGTCATATCGCCATGACCATGGTGTTTTAACAAACTCTGAGAGAACTGGAAATGTGCATGATGGTGTGACCTGCAATAAAAGGGGGAAAAAAAAGGTTATAATTAGAAGATAATTTGCCTGTATAATGGTCCACAAACAGCTACATTCATCCATAAACAACATTAATATAAAAAATTATTTAAATATAACCAAAAAAGAAAAAAGATTATATCATATCACAGCCAGATGTCATATACATGTACATAACAATCTGAACAGATAAACTGGTTGTCTTCAATTTGTATACTGTTGCTTCCAATACATTAAAACATTTGAAAGTGCAAAAGTGAGCAAAGCTCACTAGTCTGATACCCCCGCACCGAGGCTGTAAGTTGTTCAAAGGTCTAAATAATAAACTCGTCTGCCATTTTTTATATTATACGAAAATATAAGGCCTAGGAGTGTACAAATGGGCCAAAACACATGCACATGTAGATAACATAAAATTGTGTAACAGAAAGCAATGACAGTAGGTAAAGTGGAGGCAAAGAACAGACAGACAGACAAACTTCCAAGAATGTTACATGATTCCCATAATGACATTGCACACTCCCAATATATCAGCTGTTAAATGAAACAAGTTTGAGCTCAATACATTGAGTATCGGTAGTTTTTTAGATAGAGCTTGGAATATGACAGGACGTAGAGTAAAGGCAAATGATGGACAAATGGATGGACAAACTTCCAAGAATTTTACATGAATAGCACCATGAAAATATCATTACAGTGCACAGTCCCAATATGACAGCTGTTAAATGAAAAAAGTTTGAGCTCAATACATTGAGTACTTTTGGAGATAGAGCTCGGAATATGGCAGGAGGTAGAGCGAAGACAAAAAACAGACAGACAAACTTTGAAGAACGTTACATGAATATCACTATGACAGTGCACAGTCCCAATATACCAGCTGTTAAATATAATAAATTTCAACTCGATACATTGAGTACTTTTGGAAATAGAGCTCAGAATTTGACAGGAGGTAGAATGAAGGCGAATGGCGGACAGACAAAATTCGAAGAATGTTACATGCATATCACTATGACAGTGCACAGTCCTAATATACCAGCTGTTAAACAAAATAAATTTCAGGTTGATACATTGACTACTTTTGAAAATAGAGCTCAGAATTTGACAGGAGGTAGAGTGGATTTGTTTGTTTGATTGTGGTTTAACATCGTACTCAAGGGTATTTCACTTATATGGCGACGTGCCAGCTCAATGGGTGAAGGAAACCACCCTCGACACCACTGGCAACAAACAAAGGTAATACAGGACAAATACAGGACAATAACAGGACGCAATACAGACACAAAAACAGATCAGCTTCCTGTTCCCCTTTAGCTCTGAGAGCACCAGGGCAACATGAAGCTCCCTCCGACCACCCGCGGAGGTAGAGTGGAGGCAAATGACGGACAGATGGATGGACAGACAAACTTTGAAGAAAGTAACATAAATATCACTACAACAGTGCACAGTCCTAATATGCCAGCTGTTAAATAAAATAAATTTCAGCTAGATGTATTGAGTACTTTTGGAGATAGAGCTCGGAATATGACAGGAGGTAGAGTGGTGGCAAAGAACAGACAGATGGACGGACAGACAAACT
>JAQQZZ010012218.1:0-11510 GCA_030265115.1 Mopalia vespertina | reverse complement strand
GACACCACTGGCAACAAACAAAGACAAGACGGGACAAATACAGGACGCAATACAGACACCACAAACAGATCAGCTTCTTGTTCCCCTTTAGCTCTGATAGCACCGGGGCAACATGAAGCTCCCTCCAACCACCCAGGGGCTTAGCCAGAAATCAAAAGTATGGTGTCCAGCATGGTGATTTTGCTTTACTTATTAAGTACACTTGGTGTCCAATTTTAACCGTTTCCCTATCTTCTGCATGTTAAAGTTTCTAAAAACAGGGTGTCCAAATGAGGCAATTATGCAATTCAGGGTTTTCCAAATGACAGGTGGACACCCCTCTGCCAAAGCCATTGAGTACTAGAGCAACAAGAAGCTCAGTCCCAACAGCCTGCTGTCATGGCTATAATGTGCTGTGTGGAATAAGCTTTAGTCCATTACGTTAGATCATGTTCTGCACATGCAATTGTATGGTATTGATCAGCAATGTGGTATTATGTAATGCAATTTCTATACAGAGAAATGAACAGGTGGAAATGGGCTTAAATGCCACCAGGTGCAAAGCTAGACAATTATTTACCTGTAGATCAATACAATGTCTATTGTCCCATTTTATAGATACAGATCTCAATTCAAGAGTTTTGTCATAGAAGCAGCCGTCTGCCAGAAAATTCAGATTTGTGTCTTTGTTTGTGCTTTAAAGACAAACTTGATGTTATCATTTCACACAAAGGACGGGGACAGGACTTGAATAAAATAATCTTGTGTCTACATGTATAATAATAGTTGAGGCAAGCAAACTTTTCTCTCTTCATTTATTCAAAATATATAATGGTTAAATATCAGCACTAAAGGTCCATTAGATTGTCTGTATGTTTTGTGCTCAATTGATGGTCATATCACTAATACATGTATGACAGCGATCAAGTTAAATGGGTGAAGGAAACCAAACTTGTAATAATTGGTAATAACCAATGACAAAATGCTATTAGCAAACCCAGGACCTCGACACACATGTACATGTACATGGAGCAGTAAGGCCTGTGAGAATTAACAATGCTAGACTTGAAGCCAAACATTATTAATCAAACATGCATTGTTCAAGTTAATTTAACATTAAAAAGACACCAAGGTTCATCATTTATCAAACACTACATATTTAATTTGTCATACAGTTTCAAATTTGATTTCCATGGTGTAAATATTAACTGGCCTTTGAACAGATAACATACCAACCATAGATCTGCTACAATGTTATCAGAAAATCACTCTCCAGGGACATATAATAGTACATGTATGTAAATGTAAGGGAGTGGTTTCCATACATGTACAGAAAACCTGGAATCAGTTCTTTCCTGAATAGTTTTACAGGGAGTAGTGAACTACATGTATGAAAGCAAGAATCATACGACATCTGTCTTAGTAACAGACTCCCCACCCATCATTTCAGACAACTAGAGTTAGTTGTCTAATATGACACATGGGAAAATTCTGAATCTTAACATGCCATGAGAAAGATACTAGTAACATTGAAAATGTGGACAGGCAAAATTTCTCTGAATAGTTATTTGTGACAGGGTATTTCCAATCCTACATGTAGCTCAGACACTGCCCCTGTAAACATTAAACCCTGGAAAACAAAGTTCATGGACATGATAAATGTTTTTCCATCATCAGATTATTGAGCCAAATTAGTCATGTATTGTGCATCACTTGGATCAGCTTAATGCAGCAAATGTACCACCGGCTGTGCCTATGTCCCTGTCAATACTAACAGATTACAATCTAATCTAGAGCCTTTCAGTGTAATAAATAATATAGCTATAGAATCATCCATCAGGCACCTAGTTTATAAGCCACCGACACTATTTCCCTGAAATAGGAGGCTTGTGGCTAAACTGAATCCCTGACTGTCTCACTTTTAATATCTCAACGCGCCTCACTTTGGGATGACCCAAGTGTAGAATTTCTAAATATACGAAGCTTTCTACAGTGCCCTGTTAGTCTCAAACATGTCAAAGACCTAAAGAGCAACAGGAAGTGGGTTGTTGTGGCGGCATCTTCCACAGTACATTCACACACTTTGTCTCAATTCACCATGTGAATGTATCAGACCTGCTTACACTGGAACAAATTTATGTGTAATAAATCTGTTTAACAAGCATTTACTGACTATTAAAATGTGTAGGCTATTATCTTCTTTATACAAATTTATTTTCGAGGATTTTCTGATGTTTAAGTGTATTTTCTTATTGAATAAAATGTCACTGACTTCAATGTGATTATATTAAGCTTATTTTGTTTTATAGAGAAAGAGAATTTGTGATGATATACGTGTACATGTTGTATTTCCTGTTATTTTTGATCTGTGGATTTTGTATTTTAATGTCTACTTGATGTATCGGTCTACTCGGCATGTTTGTGCAATATTTCATGTGTTGGTGCAGTTTAGCCTTGGTGATAAATCATGTGAACAAAATCGAAAATACTATAAAAAATGTAACATGTACAATTGCAGGTAGACATGTCTGATGTCTGATTGAAACCCTATGAGTGTGACTTGTACATGTTATAGCTGATGACGTTAATTACTGTTTAACACCATCCTTAAGGGTATTGCACTTACATGTATGTGATGATTTATAATCTACTCCAGCATTGAAGGGTCACACACTAGCACAACCAAACATGAAACATTTGAACTGTGGGCTCTGTTAGTGAATTAATATTCCTCCATTGGAAAGCAAAAACAGTGTTGACCCTGCTTGAAACATACTACAGCCTTATAAATACATATGTATACTCTTCCAACTTCCAAAAAGTTGCGTGATTGAGACATGACAACATGATCATGTTATATTGTAAATGTCCGATAATTGAATTTAAGAACCTGATAGTGGCTGTTGATAACATGTGACTTTCTGGTCAGCCTTTGTGTAACACTGCACGAGGAAGGCATAGGGAAAAGCTTGCATGTGCGAATCATGCCTTATCTTTAAGCGGGTTTAATGGGTATAAAAGGGCCACATAACCATTCAATTGAATTCAGTCGTTAAATTGTTTCTCCAACCTGCTATGATATGTCAAGACTAGACGCAGCTACCCGAAACGTCGTCATTGGTCGTCTCCTGGTCGGTGAATCACAGAATTCAGTCGCTAGACTTTATCATGTTCACCGCCTCACCGGAGCACAATCTCCAGGCAATGGTACATGTACCAGCAATCCAGTTCAACAGCTGACCGTCAACATTCTGGCAGACCTAGGATCACAACAGCACCACAAGATCGCTACATGTACATCCGGTTACTTCACCTGATAAACCTGACCATAACAGCAACAGCATCAAATGTCCCAGGTCTCCCACGAATATCAGCACAGACAGTCTCTGTCAAAATGGCTTATGCACCAGAGATCCTTACTTTGGCGTAGTACTGAAACAACAGCATCGACGTGCAATGGTGCGAAGAGCAACAGATTAAGGGACTGGAACCTGCGAAACTGGAGGCCAGTCTGGTTCAGCAATGAATCCAGATTCAAGCTGCAGAGAAAAGATGCTCGGCCGCACAGCTCGTGCTACTGTTGAATTTCTAGATAACCAGAACGTAACAGTGCTCCCCTGGTCGTCCAAATCACCAGATTTGAACCCAATAGAACATTTGTGGGATGATTTGGATAGACGCGTGGGCAGTCGTCATCTAGCGCTGCAAACTCTGCAAGAACTGCAGCAGGCTCTTGAGCAAGAATGACGCAAAACCATATTCGTTGATTGATCATGTCTATGGCGAGACGGGTCCGTGCTAGGTTACAGGTTAATGGTGGGCACAACAGATATTGACTTTGCATTGACATCATCTGAGCGCTACGGACTTTAATGTGATAAATTTTGACATCTTAATGAACTTTAAAACCTGAACAACCAGTATGCTAAATTTCAGTGTAATGTCATGCTTATTTCTGTATTTAAAATGATGTTGAAAATTCTTATTTGGATAAAAAAAATTGGATGTTGCGGTTCTTTGTTGGAAGAGTATACATGTAGCTACATGTAGAGGGCTCTTCACAGTTCATATGACATGGTGTTACATCATACATGGTAGACGTAGTGTTATAAATACAGTGCTTAGATGACTCAAACAGATTCAGTTAATATTAATAACAATAAAGCATTTTATGAAATCAGAATAAACTAATAACGATTAATGAGTACTATTACAACTTGTATTAGTCACCTTTGAGTCAGCTTAGATTTCAACACAACTACAATACGTATACAAAAATACAATGTATAAGTGGGTGATGAGCAAGAACATACATCAATGGCACCCACTCCCCTCATTCAGGACTTGGCTCCAGGCTTCAACCATCCATGTACATTCAGTCATACACTGTGGTATTACTTGTAGTTAGAAATCAGGAACAAGGTGTCTCATGTTATGTTAGAGTTTGTCCTCTTTCCAATACTATATTAACTTTGATTGAAACAAAGACAGCAACACCTTTTCAGTTTTCTCTGATAGCTCGATTGGTTGGTTGATCGATTGATTGATTGTTTGATTCAATATGATTGACTGATTGGTTGATGATCGATCAATTGATTGATTGGTTGGCTGATTGATTAATTCACATCACCCATTAAGCACATGTACAAATAAAGATATTAAATAAAACTGATACAGATGCTTGCATGACCGAAAAACATTACAAAAACTGATTTTGCTAACACAATATATATGCCTTTTTAGAAAGGTCTACAGAATTCACCTTTTATACCTATACAGGGAGCAATATTACAAATTTATAATATTTTTTGACAACAAAATTAACAAAAGCCAATAAAATATTTCTGAACTAAACTAAAAACAATTTGTTAAGTCGAGCTCTCACGGTGACCAAGCACATGTGTTATGTAGCCACTGCGAGAGTTCATCCGTAGTGCTCGTCGTAAATGATGCCGATCTGCGTGGTGTGTCCGCTTATTAAATGAGTGCCCATCATGTACCTAATTTTACACAGCAAACCTTGATTATAGCAATTTTATTGAATGACAAATAAATCTATATATGTTATAGTAATTTTTAAAAGGTTTCCTATAAGAGTTAGAACCTCGGTGAAAACACTAAGTGTGGATTTAGACCAATCAACGTCTAAGCTGTTAGACACCTGATGAACCAAACAGCCAGCTAGGTTGAAAAGCATGATCACACGTATTAAAATAAAAACTGTGGTAAGTCCGGTAGTCATTATCCTTTAGTTTGAATTATGCTCGCAGGAATTTTTTTTGTAAAAAATAGACTTTCCCGGGAAATTAAAATTGTTTCCACCCAATGGGCATCATGTCACTCATAGGAACATGTCATTGCCCTTTATTGGTGAAAACCCCATGAATGACCTCACAAAAACCCCATAGGAACATAATATATAATCAGTCACTTGTAAAGATCCCTTTTTGGAACTAGCATCAAAAAGCGTCTCAAATCACCTATGAGTAGTACTCTGAAGTCTACTGTACTAGTGTACTATGCCTGTTCCTGACTGAGCCACAGCAGAGGGAGGTTGGTAGATGTAATTTACATGTTTCATTAATGGCAATGCCACGGCCTGCTACATGTACATGTAGACCTGGTTGTCTAAGGTACATTTAGCTGGATGCCCACATCACAATGGCTGTTTAATTGGCTCTAATTACAATTATCACATAAAGACAAGATCCATACGGATAGCATTGTTTATTCAGGACTCCAAAGAATCAGAGGATGCCCACTGGCCACTGACAAAACTTGGGCACTGTGGCCAGCGTAAAAGGGCGACTGGAAGAATTTGGATTGGGACAATTCCGTTGGGAACACATAGACTGACATGAAACCCATACTAGGTGATTTTTGTGTGAAACAGAGAAGGTAAAGGCCACTAAAGAGGGGAGAAAAGTCTGCCTTGCCGCGGTGGGCTTTGCAGCTGTAATTGAATATTGATTTTTTTTATGGCGGACATCTGGAATGATAGAAATAGAAGGGGATATAGTGGTTGAATACCGTTTGCGAGTGCCGGCAGATTCTATTCCACTTTCTCCTATCAACACTGTTATCTCCACACCCCAATACAACCGCAGACTTAATCTTAGCCATTACACAATTGTTCAAATCAAATCTTTAACTGGAAAAGTATTTTGAGATTGAATTTGATTTTTATTGACAAAGACACAAATAAATTCCTATCAATATGTAATAAAAAAGCTTTTTAACCATACAATTACATGTAGACTTAATTAACATGCAGGCTTTCCCTATGAGTACACACAGGGATCTCTGTGGAGTCAATTGTGCTCAGGACAAATTATTGGTGCCCAGAATATTATGTGACCAAATAAAAGTGACTCAATTGAGTACCTTCCCATTTTCACAAAATCTGTGTTAAAATTAAATTTTTTTTAAGCTTGGCAAATAAATCGACAAGACAGCATTTGAACATGTACATATGCCTGTAGAAGAAAATTTGAGGTACATGTACATGTAGGCAAAGAATATTTGTGACTTTTTGTATCTATACAGAAAACATCAAAGAAAAATCATCTTACATGTATATATTTTGATATATATATAGATACAATGTATATATATATATCGTTTTTGACCCTCATTGGTGGAGTACATGTATTGATTTCCTGCCTCTGACATGACACTAAAGGGATGTACAGGGCTGAACTTATAGCAGTACTGTTCTACAATGTTACAGGTTTCACAAATGTCCAATAAGTGACAATAGTCATCCCTAATTCTATGTATATGTTAACACACTTGTATAATTATGTAATTGCTCTTACACCTACAAGTTGTCAAGGAATGTGGAGAGTGTTACATACAGGTACCAGTTACCAAACACCTACATGTGATCAACAGTACCAACACCTTCAATAATCTTAATAGTCAGGTAATGAGATATTTATAGTGGCTTAGTGCAGAAAATGACACTGATAGATGACTAAAACAATAATTAATTCTACAAATTCCAATTTTTTTTATAGGTAACCTTTTGCTATGTGTACTACAATCTTCATACACTCATTAAAATTCTAAGGTGTACTTTTTTTTATATTTTTCCTAACAACGCAGGCCTGGTACAACTGTTATCATGTGAACGACTGATTATTGCATAACCAAAAAGCTATTGGTAGTTTACTTAGACATGTAGCAGCAACTACATGTTTGGCAAAAATGTTTCACACACATGTACACATTCATTTGACTACATATTTATCACATATTTTCTGTACCATGTATTATATAAATGGTCTAATTTGAACACTATTACCTTCTCTCAAGCATACTTTATGTCCCAGTTGAATTTCTATCAGAAGGCAGTAAAAAAATATACCATGAGCACCTGAGCATTTGTCATGTTAACCGTACTAAGATTTCTATCAGAAGTTAGTAAGAACATATCATAAGCACTTGTACTTCTTCATGTACATTGTATTGTTAAGCTTACACAATAAAAATATTTCATGAGAACCTGAGCACTTGTTATAAATGTTAACCCTTATGTATTTGGATATTCTATCGTCAGGCAGTAAAAATATTTCTTGAGCACTTGTTATGTTAACCTTTTTTGGATTTCTATCAGAAGGCATTAAAAACATTTCATGAGTAAGCTTACATGAGCATTTTGTCATGTTAAGTTACAGTATATGGACTACTAGATCTCCACATGTTCAAACTCTTTACAATTCCCTGCTGACAGAACTTATGGTGAAGTGGTAACTGGTAAGTTCCAGTAATTGGATAATTTGACCATCTCAATAGGATACAATTCCAGTGTATTAAGCCAGGGAGGAAACACAAAACAGCTAGTCTCTAAAACCATGTGCCTCATATTGTTTCACCACAGTCAACTGTTGTCAGTGATTTTTGCATGCACTGTTTATGCCAATGTCAGATCTAGTTACCTCATTGGTTTAAACTGCTATTTTGACACCAAAACTAGGTAAGTTTTATGTCCAACCAATCAAATCTGGAGACAGAAAAGGTTTCTAAACTAGAAAACCCATTCTTGAAGAGAATGTCCAAAAAGTTATTTATAGTTTTGTAAAGTATTACGCTAATTCAACAGTACATGTATGCTTGTCAAAAATATTAACTGTTAAAAAGAATTATCGAAAATTAAACACTTCGGCTGAATTGCAGTGAATTGCAATATTAAGATAACACTACATGTATGTGAAAAAGGGTTGCCTGCAGAATGGATGTTAAAGAGAAAAGAAAATGTTTTTTTTTTTGACATTGTTGTTGTTGTTGGATTCGCCGCTAGTCCTATAAGCTTATGTACCACTGCTAATGAATGGTTCTTGAATATCATTTGGTTTGGAACTTGAAAGTTCTTGAGTCTTGACAAGTTCTTAAATTCTTACATGTAGCGATAAAACATGTTACCCGGTACATGTACATACATGTATGGAATATCCACACATATGTCGCACAATAAAATTGAACCATATATATGATTGCACCAAACATCTGTGACTGTGTTTTAAACTTTGTAGTTAGAACTTGAAATGTTGGAACAATTGGGTGAATATGTTGAGATTGTGGTAAATGGAGACAGATTCTTACAAAGTAATTTTAACAATTGATTTACATCATACATTCAAATCCCCTGTACATATATGTACCTGTAGGACGTTTTGTTTTGTCTGAAAAGAAAGAAAAAAAATCCTTTTTTGTAGCGAGTGCATTGTGTGCATTTAATTCACAGAATGTTTAAAACAAATTAATTGTGAAACATATAGACATACCTCTTTGTTTCTTAGCTGAGAGCTGCCGTTGAAGTTTACTCTGTTCTTGCTGAAGTTCTTGTGAAAGTGTGTTGAACTTTTGTAAGAGTTGCTGTAGCTCTGAGCTGCTGCTAGCTGGCAGTCGAGGTATAGAATAAATAACGTCATTGTCCTCCGCATCTGTATAATCTCCGCTGGACGTACTTGTAAATCCACCAACACCTGTATATGTTTCATGGTCCGATGCAAATCCACGTGGATCCTGCCTACGAGACTGCAAGTATGCGGCAACCTCTGAATCAGAATTGTAACACTCAGGTGAATGACTTCTTGGTAAGCGTCCATACTTTGTTTTAGCGTGTAATAATCCACGCAGCGCTTTATCTTGTGACCTGCCACGGTCCACATCATAGTAACCTTTCTGAGTTGCGTAATCCCTGATTGCATGGACATTTGCATAGGATTCTCCATACAAAGCCCTCAATTCGCTGTCAGATACATAGTCGGAAGAGGCCCGCCCGCTTAAACTCGCAGATCGAGGGGGCATCTTACGATAACCACCCTCCCCTAAAGAATATTTCAGGTACTCCCTATCACCTGCAGCGGTATCGCTAAGGTAATGCACACTTGACGCCACACCTCCTTGCATGGCAGTTTGAGGAGCGTCAATGTTAATATCAACAGCATGCCACCCATAGCGTCCTACATAAGGCTGCTCTTTGACATAAGTTACCTGAGAACTTCGAACGGCTGAACTTTCACTTGCGTGGCTTGACACAGTACTATCCACAGAATCATCCCTTAATAAGCGAGCTTCAGCACGCTGAGGCGAGATAAATATACTAGCATAAGATGGTGGCTTTGTGCTGCGTGGTGGTGGGCATGGTGGTTCTTTTTTAGGTGGAGTTTGAGTATAAGATGAGCTATAGTCACGAAACTGATTTCCACTACTGGTAACGGCTCCACTTCCACCTGCACTAGTAGAAGTGTTAGATTCATGTTCATCAGCAGACTTCTCAGTCATTTCAATGGCAGTGGCTGAGCTGGAGCGGCCTTTTTTGAGCACCACGATTGGGGGCTGTTCTTCAATATCCGTACTGGCAAGTGCAGGACATGATGCATTTTTATTGCCATTTTTCTTTGTACGAATAGTGAGTACTAATTTTTTAGGTATAGACATTAATATAACCACATCATCAAGTGACATTTTAGTAACAGTCACGTTATTGACTGTGAGAATCTCGTCACCAACATGAAGCAGGCCGTTGCTCTCGGCAACTGTGCCCATCTGAATGCGTGAGATGAATACACCATCTTGTCTATCAGTGCCATTACCTTCCCTTATGTAAAATCCCAAGGTTTGGCCAGGCCGCTTTAAAATCTCTACTGTCTGAACTACGGAGGAATCATCCATGATTTCTGATTTCTTTATGCCCATTTCAAAACCTCCATTATTAGGAGCACGGGAGGGTTTTCTCTCTTGCTTAGGGCTGCCTTTGGGACTACTGGAGGTGGTACGAACACGGCCTCTGTGCTCCTTTGGTGATGTTACTGAGGAAGGTTTCGCTGGTTGAGCCGGCGTGTGCTCTCTGGAAGAACTGTGTGTTTTAGAAGGCGCTTCGCTTACTTTATGGCGTGTCTCTTGGGGTTGATGGGCTGCTGGCTGACGATGCCGGTGTTGATGGCTTCTCTTCCCCTCCTCTGAGCTGACAGTCGATGCTGCTCGCCGCGTAGATGTGGATAGACTGGCAGCCGGCGAGCTCGATTTAACAACCGCTAGTGACGCACCGCTTCGACCACTATCTTCCTCGCTTTTTACTTCTGTCAAACGTTTATCCTTGCCTGGTTTGAGCCGTGTAGTCCCTTGTGCCATGGACTCTTCCTCTTCCTAGAGAAACAGAGAAAACATACCTCGGTTTTATCAAGCACTGAGAAATTCAACATCTCGCACGAACATAGTTAAATTATTTTTACAAATCAATCGATCATTTTCCGAACCTTCGCTCAGCCATCGTCTGTCAAGGGAGTACACTTATTTTACCTCTATGAAAAAAGAGCTCTCTGCCTTCAGCCCAATTCATGCATGCAATCTTTTTCGAGCATAAATTATTTTAACAGCATGCTTTGGGATTAGCGCTGCTGATCAATAGGCACACCCACAAAGCGCATGTAGTTTATTTTATAGACTGTGTGTTTTCTATCGCTGACAGGCGATCTGTATCCAAAAATAGTCAGCATATAACACAAGCCTACGTGATTTCAGTAAACGACTTATTTTTTTAACTGGCCGTGCTAATGATCGTTGCGTGCGATTTCGGTTTCAAACACGTATTAATTTAAAAATACATTTTACAGTCTTAGCACATAATCATTCGCAACGGATATGGTGAGAAAAAAATCGACATTTTCACAAGTTCTGTTAAATAAATGATAATGATAGAATGACATCATCGCCGGCAATTTACAGATTCTCGGCCAATGAAAATAGCGCGCACTATTTGCATGCATTATCTTCAACCCAAATATATAAATCACTAATATATGCCGTGTGTCGAAAAACGTGTATGCAACAGAATTTATCTCTATATTGATTAATCACACAGCAGATAGAATAAAACCATTCGCATGTGAAATGATATCTATTAGTAATATGCTCCTGGAAAAATAACTCCAATTAGGCCTATATAAAGAAGATGGAAAACATTGGTATGGATAACAACTTCTTAGTTTATTGGACACTACGTTTCTATCTCATTCCAGAGATCG
>JAQQZZ010012217.1:0-25284 GCA_030265115.1 Mopalia vespertina | reverse complement strand
CAGTACTGAATGTAAAGACAAAGATATAGATTTACAGCTAACACAAACCATAACAGTACTGAATGTAAAGACAAAGATATAGATTTACAGCTAACACAAACCATAACAGTACTGACTGCAAAGACAAAGATATAGATTTACAGCTAACAGAAACCATGGCAGTACTGAATGTAAAGACAAAGATATAGATTTACAGCTAACACAAACCATAACAGTACTGAATGTAAAGACAAAGAGACAGATTTATAGCAAACGCAAGCAATGACAAAGATATAGATTTATAGCTAAGACAAATCATGACAGTACAGACTGTAAAGACAAAGATACAGATTTATAGCTAACACAAACAATGACAAAGATATAGATTTATAGCTAACACAAATCATGACAGTACTGAGTGTAAAGACAAAGAGACAGATTTATAGCTAACACAAACAAAGATATAGATTTATAGCTAACACAAATCATGACAGTTGTAGAGACAAAAATAGAGATGTACAGCAGATACTAATGATGACAGTACTGCGTGGAGTCCCGTTATGAACTAGTTAAAATGTCACACGGTATAATATGCCGAGTTGTAAATATTAACTGTTTAATTGTGTGGAACAAAAAATAAAAATCCATTTTAAAATCTGTTTACAATTTTATTTATTGCTTTTAAATAACTCTGTTTTATGTCACTATAAACAAGAATGCATAATATCATGCTAATTGCTGATGTGAGTATAAAATAATTGCACACGTGTTTGTTAAAATTATGTAAATCTCAGTTCTGTAGCCACTGCAGTGTGTACAAATCACAGACACACTTTAAAGCGCATCGGTGTATGCCTTTAAATCGGAATTTACAAAGTATTTAATGATAACGTCAAACTTTTACTGTACTGTTTGCAGTTGGAAAATATTCATTGTAGTTTGTTATTTTGAATATAATTTCATTTTCATTGCTATATTAACTTAAAGATTTGAATGGCATTTAGAAGTTGAGTAACATAAACTGTTTATTTCTGGATAAGCACTTTTTGATAACTTATTCTGTTATCTTTTTTTATTCTCTACACTGTGTATTAGGATAGTTAGCCTTGTTTATTTAACTACATTAATCATTGTACATTTATTTAATATTTAACCTCTTCTATTCATAGTCAATGTGGACATAAGACGACACATACAATGTATCAACACGTTGAGTTTATTAGCACAAAAATAAAAAGTAGTTATGCAAAAATTAAATTTACTGTTATTTTCCCTTAATTTGAATGTTGAGTGCATGTTTTGTGCGAACTAAAATATCATTAATTAGATACGTTCTATAGAAAATTCATACATGCACTTATATCTTAATTGTCCCTGTAATAAGTACGGCACATCTCGAAAATAAGCCTAGTAACTCACTCAAGTCTTTATGTAGGAGAAATGTCGTTAGCATGTGTACTGACATTACAGAGTAATACATTTAAAGTATTTACTAATGATATTTAGTATCCTACCGATTCCAAAATTTTTTGATTGAGACAAAATAAACTATTAGCTAAATCAATATATATTTTGAATAATTGAAGAGAGAAAGGCTTGCCTCCATCAATGAATCAATATATATTTTGAATAAATGAAGAGAGAAAAATTTGCTTGCCTCCACCGGGATATTCTAAGAAGCCAAATTTTACATAACATAGAGGCCTCCGTGGCGGAATGGTCTAGAGTGTTCGCTCTAGAGAGTGTATGCTTCTGACACACATATTCCCCTCCCCTCTGGGGGCGCGGGTTCCATTCCGCGTACCGTATGCATGTGGGTTGGTATTCCAGCAACCAGCGGAAGGTCGTGGGTTTTCTGGGTAAAATTTACAAATGTTTTTAAAAACATTTTTAAATTAAGCAAATAGGTGAAATAGTCAAAACTTAAATACATTATGTGACGTTAACATGAAATTCATTTTAGATAACTTCACAACATAGCAAAGATAACTTTTAATGATTCATATACTTTTTGTACCATTTAAATTTAAAACTATGCGCTATAAAATGTTCTTACATTGATATTTTGTCTACATCATTTCTGCAGCAAAACACAAGCTAAGGTGAACTGGATTATTATTCATTAAATATATTTTAAAATAAAAATGATACTATCTATAAAAACAATTCTGGGCGACAAAATATTTTTAATCAATATATACATTTACTCTCCATCGAAAAATATAATATATATATATATATATCCAATATGAATTGTGTTTTTATTATTTCTTAAATTATTTTAGAAACAGAAAATAGCGTACCCTACGGAGTATAAGATAATGTGACCCGATGAAAAGGTTTATATTTCAATGAGTTGCAGTAAGAGTACATATACTTTTGTATGAAAATTAAACCTTCTGATTATGTTCTACAATATATGCATGAACATTGTAAGTATTTATCAAACTCACACGAATTAATCAACTAAATTAGCATTCATTCATAAAAAAAATATACATAATATATTTGCTAAATTGGGCATATCAGTTTTGGACAATACGAGCGACTATTACTTATTCCAGACTCTTTCTGGATTAGCTAGTGAGGCTGCAGGATGAAAGCTACATTGGTGAAATCTGTTCAGTCATCCATTACATTCTACCTCTGATTCTTTCAATCCTAGAAAGCAGACAATGATTAAAACCGAAATAAACAGGTAAGAAAGAGCTAGGTGTGGGAGCGTTTCGTGAGATAAGATATCGCTATAAGCACTATAGACCACGGAATGTACGTCTGCAGCATATATATTGTGTTCGATTCGCGATAAACAGTACATCCATGGTGGCGTTTTCAATCCGAAACAGTTAACTATGATCACGTCTGTTCCACATAGATAATACTAAATCCCCACCTATACCGTTGACGGATTTCTTATGTACTATATATATAGGTTTTTTCTATAATTACCGAGCCTTCAGCCGAGTTAGTTTTCAGTCTATAGTACTTACAGTGAGATAAAGACAGACAGAGATGTGGCTATGACCACATTGATTTAGCAATAACTAACGCCAGCTTGACGACTGTCCCCGATCAGGACTAGCTTTGATCTTTTCTCCAGCCACAGACGGCTCCACAAAGCCTATTTTATACGATGTTATACATACATACCGGTGTGTTTCTCGCGTTGAAAGGCCACCAATATGTGTTGAATAGTTGGGTGTTTTGTCCCGTTAAGTTACAACAGTCCAACGATACACTGGCACTTAATACTGCATCTAACAACAGAGATATTCTTATTCAAATATAACACAGATTTCGGTTTGTTCAGACTTTGAGAGCTTCTTTCAGATGTTCTTTCTTCAAGAGATGTGTGTGGTCTGTGGACAAGGAAATCATATATGTGACGAATCAAAGGCCAAACACCGTTTAATCGTTCAGCTAAGTTTGCTGAGAACATAAACAGTATAGTGGACCGTAATACGGGTAAATCAGAGCGCTTCTTTAAGTTGTGATCAGTATACAAGTCTAATGTTCTAGAACACTATAGGTAAAGATAGTACTGGCAAGGATTTCAAAGATCTGCTATATGGATCACCAGTAGAGCTGATAATAGCAGACAAAAGCCTGGTAATCGCAAGTTATCAATAGGGCATACATGCGTGGAGTAACGGAACCGGAAATTGATACTTATATGTATTTATAAATGTAGAGAAAAAACATTTTGATATTTATATATGTACTGAAAGAACATTTTGATATTTAAATGTATTTTTAAATGTAGAGACGGCGACATTTTGATATTTAAATGTATTTTTAAACGTAGAGAAGGCGACATTTTGATATTTATATGAATTAATAAATGTAGTGAAAGAAACATTTTCTTATTTATATTTTGAATAAATGAAGAGAGAATTTTTTTTTTGCCTCCACCGGGATTCGAACCCAGGACCTTTGGGTTACAGGCCCAATTCTTTGTTATTTATATGTATTTTTAAATGTAGGGAAAGAAACATTTTGATATTTTATATGTATTTATCAATGTAGGTAAAGAAACAATTTGATGTTTTATATGTATTTATAAATGTAGGTAAAGAAACATTTTGATATTTAATATTAATTTATAAATGTGGTGATAGACAAATTTTGATATTTATATGTATTTATAAATGAAACGAAATAAAACAAATTGACATGTATATGCATTTATAAATGTAGAGAAAGAAACATTTGCATAAGTGGTGTATCACGAACTCTCCTTATTTCGATCCTTAAAATAAATAACGAAAATTCAAAGATTCTCTGGCGCTTCTGGCAGTGAGATATTTTCTTTTGCATTTTAATTGTTTCGCTTATCGCCTTTGTTTATGGGAGTTATCATGATTGTTTCGTCCTCAGACACAGCTCCTCGACTGTTTAATTTCTCCTTCATCCAGGTCTAACTAGATAAATACATTTCCAGCGATCCCATTGGGCATAAATCTATACAATACCTGCAATGTAATCACGCGCGATCTCTTATGTAAAACGAGAACAGCTTTACAGATTTAAGAAGCCTTATGGTGAAATGTTTTCTGCCTGACATTTGGCTTCAATCATTTCTCTAGAATTCTATTGTAAGATAATCTTCACTTTGAATAATATCCAAACCTGTATGCCATAATGTGAACAATTGTATATGCGGCCTAATAAGTTTAAGTTACTCGATTCAAAGCAGCAAATTTGAACGTTCTCGATCAGCTTTGTTGGGAGCAAAATCGTAAATAAAAAACAGTTTAGATCATGCTTTTCAATCAGTCACCATACACGATTCCACTGAAACTTTCCAGTCTCTGCCGTCGCACGTACGAGATATTGCATGGTTTGATTGAAACACCTGGTGATGACCAACCTGATTCTCAATCCGATAAAAGGTTTTAGAATCCATGGTACTGGTCAGCTCTGATTATTAGACCAATAAAATCGCTATACAATTTTTTTCCCTTCTGATCCAGTTGACTTCTGTTTTGCAATAAGACAGACTGCAAACTATAGAGGGTCTATCTTTGGGGGCTCAATAGTCTCAAAAACAGCGACAAAACAAATGCGATTACCAATCCATCTGCACCGCCCCAATCGCTGGAGAAGCTGTATAAACTTTGAACATTTGTGTTTATAGGATCAACCCAATAAAGTTTCGTGATACACCTAAATGAAAAGTATATATAAACTTGTATTCCGTGTAATGTATTACTCTATAAATCCACTGTGCTATTACTGTATACTACATCCAGCTTCAAGGCTCTGTTGAAAGAGCCCAGAGAAAAACTGTGAAACAGAATAAAAGCTTTTGGATACCTTATATTTTGCATGCCATGCAAGTGAATCTGAAAGCACTCCACGTAACCTAGGAAACCAAGATAAAATCCATATACGTCTCGACTCCATGCTTCGATCGTTTATCCCAAAAAACGATTTTGGATTGGAATAATTTGCCAATCGGTATTCGTGAAAGAACATATAATATCTGAATATATTTGGAACAAAATAACGTATCACCTTTTGTCCAACATCCAATCTGTTCAACTTATCTTTTTATGTGAAAAGTTCAATTAAATTTGAAACGAGTTTTGCCTTTACTTTTGTTATGTAGATTTACCTTGTTGACCACGTTACACATCTTTTAATGAAAGATAATTCATTTCGTTTGAAATTTACAAAAAAATATTTAAAGATATATCTTAATTCCGGGACATTCACATATATACAATTAACACTGGTGTTATTGAAGCCACAATTGTAATTGCAATACGTTATTAATATTGGAAAATAAATACATACGTGCACTTATATCTTTGTTTATAATTAATATAGTTATTTATTCCTCAGGATTAGTATATTCACTTGATTCTCCCGCCAATACTGAGAGAAGACAACTGTTTTATTTATTACATTCAATGAACTGTACGGAATAAGCTGTTAGGGGAGCAGCTTCCATGTTACTCAGGCAGAAAATAGGCAATCTTATACATATACTGGCAAACCTTATTGTATACCGTTATTTTATTTGGCGATTTCGTTTGAGAAGATTAACATCATCACAAAATACCAGTGCTAGTTTTTAACTCTCAAACGTATTTATCATTCAATGTTTACAGATCAATGTGGTAATTCTGTTAATTTAGGAACAAATAGACCTACGTGACGTTGATACATTTCTGTTTCAATATTTGTGTCTATTTCGTCGAACGACAGACCCGATGGTTTGAGAATCAAAATAAGAACTGTCAACCAACGAACACCGACCGATATATTTTCTTTGATATTACAGTAAGACTATATTTATTGAACTGTCAAACTGAAACAATAAGCTGCATAATGGTACAACTATGTAGGTATATTATTTCTAGATTAGTAGATGGAGAAATTATATGGTAACATTCATGCAGTTTAACCGTAGACATATCACATATCATGTAATATTCATTTTGGCTTTTACTTATCAGATATCGTAGAATATTCATCCTGACCCTAGACTTATAAGATATCGTAGAATATTCATCTGGCATTAGACTTATCAGATATCGTGTACTATTCATTTTGACCGTAGACAAATTAGAGACCGAATAATATTCTGTTTGACCATATACAAGCCAGAGAAAGTATATTATTCATTTTGACCTTATACTTGTTAAAGACCGTTTGATATTCAGTGTGACCATAGACAAGCCAGATACCGTATAGTATTAATTTGACCGTATACTTATCAGAGACCGTTCATTTCGATCATTTCGACCTTCGACCTCTCAGAGACAGTGTAATATTAATTTTTGACATTAGGCCTGTAAGAGACCGTGTTTTAATTATTTAACCATGTTAGAGACAGCAATGCAAACTATCGTTTTTATCGAGGTTTGACGTTTTAAAATGCATTTTTTGTTAACTAAAGATTTACGTGTAAAGTTAACAAATAATAAACTATAGTTGCTCCTGTTTTTTGTTGTCAATAACGTCTACTATATTTTTCGTATCTATGAAATCGGGAAATAAACGGCTTGCTAACCTTCCAGGCATGTGGATAGCAGTTTGGCTGAAAAAATGCTAAATATGTTATGTTCAAGCAGCCGGAGAGGGATGGCAGACTATGGAAGTGTCTATGACTTACGTTGAAGAGAATCACGTATAAAACAATTAGAGATCAGAAGAAATGGTAAAACTGCTTTGATCCGAAAATTGACTGTGTTTAAATGGAATCGCTTAATGGGGCATGCATCACCACGTGCTGCTACGTAATATCCGGTCGCGTATGATATAGTTGAGTGGCTTTGCATGGTAACCAGGAAACGTCCGATTACAGACAGTATTGAGTCAGCGGAAAACATCCTACTTACTGAGATGTGGTCTGGATTTCACAATCAATATGAGAATCCTCTAACTGCCAATCATGCACGAAGTTCTACCATTTCTATGAACACCATAAAGATCTTGTTTTAGCTTAATGATTTCTGTTCAGTCACCATTCGGAATGTCAGTGTTATCTATAGAATTAGAAACAGAAACGTTCTTTTAAATTGCATTTTATGGACGAAACCATTTGATCTCTCTATATTCCTGACTGAAGTTTGGCAAAATGGCAGAAACGCACCGAGAGACCTCGACAGGGCGGACCGGTGCTGGCACATTAATCCTTCTGCATGAACGGCCATACTTATAAGTAAAGGTTGGTTGGTTACGTTTTGGAAGTAGAAGGTCGGGCGGTATCTGGTCTATAGGATTTACGATCTTACAGCCGTCGTAGTTTTAATGGTCACGCAACAGTTATGAGAAGGGGTTCTGTTATACATTCTAGCTTTTATAAGAGTAGTCGATTAGTGGTCTATTCAGTATGACTTTGATGGTAGCAGTATAAACAGCGGGAGTGTTAGCATACATCAAATAGACGACAATTCTCATTGTAAAGAGTCGCCTTCAAATAATATTTCTCTCAGTGTCATTTTATCATCACAGGGAATATTTCTATTGAATCACCCTTTGCTGTCATTAATAAATCGATGTATGAAAAACTGTATTTTTTTTCTATACAAAAAATATATATTTGTATACATATTTGCGATTGAAATGAGGTAAATATTCAAACATTTTATTTCGTAGTTTACAATTTAAATTTGTATACGATTTTTTTTCAAACATGTGACAGTCGCTGATAAATGCGAGTTTGCAAGACAAAGTACACGATTCTCAGAGAGAGCTTACTAATTGGTTACGTAAAACAAATACAGCAACCGAGGTTATCTAAACAGCGACGATCTTGTTTGCTTCTAACTTGTCATAACTATGATTTTTAGCTTAAAAATATGATCATTTTATCCGACGCCAATAAAGTTACTGACAGGCCCACGCAAGACGTTGCCAAAAGGGCAACGCTGTAAGGTAACTAGAATGTACAAAGGACCTAAAACACTGATAACATTCAACCGTTTGGTTTGTGAAGGCTTTTTCCACATAGACGATGACAGTTGCCATTCGTTGAACAGGAAAACTGGAAACACCCAGACACCAACCGACTCCTGCTGTCATGGTACCATTTCCCCGTACATGGCTGACATTGCCCTTAACCGACGAGCCACATTAGTCAGTGCTACCTAAACATGTGCGTTTAACTCATAAGCCACATTGGCGAATGGAACATAGGTACTAAACAAGTGCTGTTCAATCATGAGCCACATTAGTGAGTAAAACATGCACATTTGTGAGTGTAACATCTGTACCAAAGAGTCGAGCTTACATAATGAGACAAATTGGTGTGTGCAACAACGTTATTTGAGAGGAGCGAATACCTCATAAGCACCATGATTGAGTGGAAAATTGGGTACTAAAAAGGAGCGCTTAACTCATGAGCCACATTGGTTAGTGGAACATCGGTACTAAAGAGGTGAGCTTAACCCATGATCCACATTTGTGAGTGGTGCATCGGTACTAAAGAGGTGAGTTTAACTCATGAGCCACCTTGGTGAGTGGAACATTGGTACTAAAGAGGTGAGCTTAACTCATGAGCCACCTTGGTGAGTGGAACTTTGGTACTAAAGAGGTAAGCTTAACTCATGATCCACCTTGGTGAGTGGAACATCGGTACTAAAGAGGTGAGTTTCATGAGCCACCTTGGTGAGTGGAACATTGGTACTAAAGAGGTGAACTTACCTCATGAGCCACCTTGGTTAGTGGTACATCGGTACTAAAGAGGTGAGTTTAACTCATGAGCCACCTTGGTGAGTGGAACATTGGTACTAAAGAGGTGAGTTTAACTCATGAGCCACCTTGATGATTGGAACGTAGGGGCAAAAGAGGTGAAGTCATGGGCAACATTGGTGAGTGAATTACTGGTACCAAATAAGTACGGTTAACTCATGAGTCACATGAATGAGTGAAGCAGGCACATTTGTGAGAGGAACATAGGTACCAACACGTTGAGCATAAATTATGAACAACATTAGTGAGTGGAATATCGTTAATAAAGAATTGAGCTTAACTCATGAGTCACCTTGGTGAGTGATACATATGTACTAAAGAGGTGAGCTTAACTCATGAACCACATTGGTGAGTGAAAGATTGGTAATAAAGAGGTGCGTTTAACTCGTGAACCACATTGGTGAGTGGTACATTTATACTAAATAGGAGAGCTTAACTCGTGAGACACATTGGTGAATGGAGCATTAGTAATAAAGAGGTGCGCTTAACTCGTGAACCACATTGGTAAGTGGAACATATGTACTAAAGAGGTTAGCTTAAATCATTAACCACACATTGGTGAGTGGAACGTTGGTACAAATAAGGTGAGCTTAACTGCTGAGCCCTTTTTAGGAGTGGAACATCGGAGTTTAGCCTAACTCATAAACCACCTTAGTAAGTGTCGGTACTAAAGTGGCGCACTTTACTCATGAGACACATTGGGGAGTGGAACATCGGTACTAAAGACGTGAGCTTAACCCATAAACCGCATTACTGAGTGGAACATCGGTGTTTAGCCTAACTCATAAACCACCTTAGTAAGTGTCGGTACTAAAGTGGCGCACTTTACTCATGAGACACATTGAGGAGTGGAACATCGGTACTAAAGACGTGAGCTTAACCCATAAACCGCATTGCTGAGTGGAACATCGGAGTTTAGCTTAACTCATAAACCACCTTAGTAAGTGTCGGTACTAAAGTGGCGCACTTTACTCATGAGACACATTGGGGAGTTGGTATGTCCAAAGTGATGAGCTTGGCTAACGAGCCGCATTAGTAAGGGAAACATCCGTACTAAACATCTGAATTCAACTCATGGGCCACATTAGTAAAACGGACATTTGCACTAAAGAGATGTGCTCAACCGAATTTGCGACGTGTGGAGCTGTCCCATTAGGTTTACAATTAAATTAATTTAACAGATATAATAATTTATTTTCATGTTATTTTAAGAATATAAGTTTAAATAACCTCCACATTATCTATCACATTGAAACGAATTCCCTACAGCTTGCTAACATTTCTTCCTTCTATCAAGCATTTTGTCTTATACACATTCTCGTTGAAATGAGCTACAATAGAGGAGAGGAAAACAAAAGAAAAATTTGTAGGCATCTCCGAGTTGTCACCCACCTGGAAGATCATGGTAATCGAGCCGAAAATTGATATCCCGTCCCGGAAGCAGCCCTCTGGTCATCCATTTGGATAGGAGGGATCACACGGAGAGCCTGTGCTGTTCCTTTCCTGGCCACCTACACTGAGAATTAAGCTTGATGATAACACCGGACACTTTTCACAAACTCCCAGAATGGAAATATCGGAGCACTATTCAGGCAATATGAAAACTAATCATGTGAAAGATTCCATCCAGTGTCCGCCCTGAAGGTAGGATGTCTTAAGGCGGGCTGCCATCCTGGCGACCCCTCTCCACCAACTCTCTCTCTCCCCAGCCACTCATACCACATAAACAGCAGACATTTTCTGAGAGTCTCTGGAATTAGCCGGCTTGTCGGATGCAGATTAAACTAAGCGATGTAGACTCCTCGAGCAAAATTCTGGTAAATTTAACTCAGCGAATGATGAGACAATCAGGTGTAAAATTCGTCAAAGAGACTGGGGTCGCCCGGGGGAAGTGGAGAGAGAAATCAACAGCTTCCAGATGGTCCTGATTGCCGGAGACACAGGGCAACCAAAACAAGGGCTATCTCAACGATTCAACCCCTGTTCATACAGTTCTTTATCAATAGATTTCCATATGTTGATATAACGATCAGAACTTAAAGCCCATCAATGATTTCCTCTGGATATCTGTACCCACGAGCCTTCAGACTTACGGGGAAGAGTTGAGGGTGGTCACCCTGTATATGGTATATATGAGAGAAACGTATGAATGAGAATAAGAGTCAAGCCTACATCTATTGTGTGTTTATAGCCGACTTAATCTCTTTGATTCCCTATCGATAACGATAATTAGAGAATATATTAGTGGTTAAGTCAAAGTTTCCGTTTCATTATGTTCTGTCAATTCACATGACATTAGAGTATAAGCAGCTTTATATAACCTTGGTCAGATACCTATACTTTCTGCAGTTCTCTTCTGCTCATTTACAATCAGTCACTACACATTATATTAATCCTTAAGTAAGATTACTACTATAAATTTAATCCACCGTGATCAGCAATTTGTAGCAGTAAGAAGTCTGAATCAACTCAACTAGAATTAATGCGACTGTAAAATATTCAACTGAACTTTGCGATCAGGCGACTGTGTACCAACCCCGTCTCAAAAAAACAAATATATATTTCTTATTTCTTAAATGAATCGTTGATAAACGATAATGATTTACCGATGTCTTTCAGAACCATTTATCTTATTTACGCCGTTAAACCCTAATCAAACAAAAAACAGAACCAGTTATAGATCACCAACAGCGAGTGATCATTTCAGAGACATCTTTAACTCCACCAAGAGTTCCATGCTGATGCATATGTTATTGATTTAAAAGCACCATATAGCCATCATATTATTACAAGTAAACAAGCACAAAGTTCTGATTTGGGGATCAAGCAATTAATCTGTAATTCGTACAATTTTTGTCGGCAATGACGTCAATTTCGTCATAGCAAAGTTTGCATGAAAATCTTTACCGGGGATTCTTCTCAGTTATTATTTAAAAAAAAAATGAATAACATAAACACGTGGTTATGCGGTTGTGGTACCCGGCAGTTATAGTAGTAGTAAATCAGTTTTTATCTTTAAACGCGACCACTGTCGTCATGTTAGAGAGGAGGAATAAGGAAATAAATGTTTTATAATGAATCTCATTTTCCATAGGGATCTTCCTATTTCAGATACAGAGGGGATTGCAGCATTATCTTCTCTTTCGTGATCTTCCTTTTCTTCTCCCCTTTTTGGTATTCTTTTACCATCGTCAACATATCGATTATTCGGTCACATCTCAAATTCTATTAATCTGGCTCAATAAACATACATTTTTAATCGGTTTTATTGTCCCGTATCAGACACTGCATGTTAATCTATGGGTTGAGTTGGACAATATGGCGTACGGTTTCAAAATTGTTCATTACACCATAGCCAATTAGAACCGATAGGGCAAACCGTCGATGATATGACACCTTTACCTATGCGTGTAGAGAGAGGGATAGAGAAGGAGGGAGAGCGCCAGGCAGAGGTAAACAAAACACGAAAAAACAAACAACAACCTACATTGAGATTAAACGTTCAATCCACCCATGGGAGCACATCCGGACGCAAAGTCAAGAACTAAAACCTACGACAGTTTATCGGCAAATTTTTACTCCGAAATGCATTCGAGTGACACATAAAAGCCAAATGTTAACATCTTTTTGACAACTGAAAATTTAGTTCATATATTTACAGGCTGCATTGTATATGCATGTTTATTGATACAGAGCTCGATTTACCCAATAATACTCGTCTCCATTCACCCTAAAACAAGCTAGTTTTGTAACAAAATGACAGTCGGGTATTTTCTTTACGGAAAACGTGGCCAGAAATATGAGCAAACTCTGTTAATGTAACTGACGTGTGTCCTTCCTTAAGCTTTCAGAGAAATTAAATTGTTTAAAGTGTAATTAATTTTACGTTTATTATTCCTGAAAAAAAAAACCCTAAATAATATATACAATCAAAAGTTTGGACCTGATCGTTAACTTCATTTCGCAATGTGTTTTGAGCCCTTGGACCAAATCTGATAAATAGTGCATCCGATTTGATAGCAAACATGACCAATTGACAGTCAACTTACAAACAGCTAAATTAACTTTATATTTTAAATAATTTAAGCACCCCCTCCCTCTCCATACCCCAATATCCCCCCCCCCCCCCCCCAACCAAAACTAAACAACACATACAATTAAAAATAAATAATTAAACAAATAAAAAAAATAAACAAATAAACAAATATACATCATAATCCATATATTCTGAGTAGGCCTACTATTATAGTATTTTTGAGCGGGAATACAGTAAATATTTTTCAATAACGCGAAGTTTGTCTCATTTCCCATTTCACACACACATTGTCGTTAGAGCTTGTGGAACTCGATAATAGCGCCGTGATACCAACAGAGGAGGTTTTTAATACGAGGAATTTGAGAGAAAATAGGGTTTGTGTATAAGGTGAACCATTATACCAATATAGTAGGGATTAGAATACTAATATCATAAAATAAATGTCACAAAGTTAATAGGAATTAACATGAAATCACATTTAAATCAGATTTGCAAATATTTTAAAGTTTTGTCATAGACCAAATGCTACCCTGAATTGATTTGAAAGCCAACCACTGTGATTTTTATGTACAGGGAATATTTCCTAATTGTCATAAAAAAACTTGTTATTAAGCGGATCGGATGCGAGTTTCTATGGCAACCGTCGAGTTCGTCGATAGACTTTGGTAACAGGTGACCGTGGGTCTTTTGTTGCTAAGTGCTTCGCGTGAAGGTCAGAGATCATCGAGTCCGTCTACCCTTAGAGTTCGCTGTAACATGTGTTTAATTCAATATGTTTTTTGGCAGAACTGAATAACGTATGTAAACTTCTGAAACAGCAACACGCCTATTTATTCAATAGATTTACCTTCGATATGCAGATACAGACCTTTGTTATATTCTATAGGTCAGGTAGAATGCGCTTATCAGGAAGATTTTACCCTTTCAAATCGATTTAATGTCGAGAACGTCAATAGCTGTTGTCTGAGGACAGTTTCAGTGCATGTATATACCTACTTATAAATAAAATAATTATGTCCATGTTGTATCAGGATCCGAGTGACACGGTTGTTCAAATCTAGGGCTTGTCAAAAAAATTGAATGCCCCGATGTAAACAGGTGTTAACATTTGTTCATAAATCAAAACAGTTTTTAAAAGTCAAATATTACATAAGTTGTATGAGCCCAAATAAATCCTTTGAATAAAACGTAGACAAATCCTCCGTTAAATACTCCACAATTTCAGCCTTATTTAATTAGCTGTTTATATATGTACACTTTCGCCTTGACTTCAAATCAAAAAAAGCAATTAACGAAAAGATTCGAACTCCAATCAATCAATTTCATTACATGATTCGTTAAAAAAGCAACAATTCATACATTTTTTAAATTTAAATCTTTAACCCGCTTTTATTAAACTGATGTATGCATATAAATAATGGATGAAAAGACAACTTTGTGGTGCTATTAACATTTCCAGACATACTACTAATGACAGTAAAATAACAGTGCTTCAGAAAAATTCATGATGTCATAAACTACGACGATTAAATCTAAACTGCATCTGATTTCTCTGATTTCTCTGATATCGTCATTGTGAAAAATTGAAAAAAGAACTCACCACCAAAATAAAAACAACAAACAAACAAAAGAAATAAACAACATATATATTTCTTATACCTGACAATAACATTTGTTTGTAGTTTAGCGTATGTCTAAATACAATCGCTAACAAATTCAAAACATTATGAGTTACATTTGAGAGGTGTCGTACTCGTAGTTCCTACATGCCTTTAGCATTAATGTTCCCGAGAAAATTATCAAAATAATAAATAAGAAAATATAAAATTTGGACGTATGGAAAAAAAGTTGATGAAGTATTATATTTAATTACACGAACATTGCATACTTTGCAAATCTATTTTGTATTATTATTTTCAATTACACATTCAGTTTTTGTGAAGTTTTATAAATAAATTGGGGGTTAAAATTTCAGTTCCATTTCAGATGAGTTTGTGGATTCTTTAAGTATTTGAAAAAAATGTAATAAAATCCATGTAATGAATATCGCTCTGCTTTATCAGGATGATTACTGTTTTTATTTACTCTTTAAATAACCGTATGCGCTGGGCTCATGTGGTATCTATATTATTATTGGATTGTTGAATAGTTTATGACGAAACCAGTCTAAAACTACACTGTTGCACAGAAATATAGTCCAGTGTGTTTTGTTACAAACTATTTTATTTTGGCAGCGGTTCGTCGGCTGCAAATCGTGCAAAGGTTCCGAATCGTGCATGATGTGACATTTGATTTAATACTGTTCTGTCCAGACCTGTAACTAGACAAAAGTTCGCTTTTACACACCAATTTGAGAACTTACAGAATTTAAAATTAAGTTTAAATTTTTGTTCACTCATGAAAATTGTGCTTAGCTTTTCTTTCAATATTCTTAAACTAACACATCTGCGTTGCAAGAGCAGATTTTATTAGATCTAGCTAAATCATTCAACTCTGAACTCTATATTTGAAGCGGCACATCAGACAGTACATTGTGATCATATATTTTAAACGTGCCATTCATTTTGGATTTCATGAGTCTCATTGTTTATATTAAGATCGGTCAAGTGACATCCACATAGTCACTGTCCACATGTCCTGTAATAAACCAAATGGAAACCAGAGGACAGATTTGGGTATCCAAAAAGTATGGACTATTAGTGTATTTTGTATACTAGGTAGTTATCCAAGATAGGGTTCTTTGAAAAGGATCCCACTGAAATGAGTGACTGACTGACTGCTAGATTGATTGTTCGATTGATTGATTGATTTATTTATGTATTAATTTATTTATTGATTGATTGATTGATTGGTTTTTTGATTGAATTATTTATTGATTGATTGATTGATTGGCGATCGGTATTTAGTTCGAATCGCTTGAATAATAAAAGAGTTGATTTAAAAATGAAACAACTAGGTATTATTAATTTCCATAGACAAAGAAGTATGAAATCCGTTCAACTCGTAAAGACATCAAAAAGAAAGTTCAAAGAATAGGCTTCATAATTACATTTCAGTTGAATAATAATATGGGGTTTGTACGATAGCTCTTGTTTTGTTCTCTTGTACATATCTCAGTAGTTCCATACCGTCCCCATGGTGTTATGTACCCGACACACGCCCAGTCAAACCTTTGCCTCATGAATATTCATCAATTTGTCGCGCGTGTCCATGGAACATCAGAGCGGCGCCTTTGATGTTTTCAATCAGAATGCTCGCCTTTATTGAGCAGGCCAAAGAGAACATAATTCTTTCATGTGAGTAGAAAAGTTTTTGACCTGGGAGACCTATGTTGACAATGGTAGAATTCTAACTTCACATGTATAGTTGGGGTTATTTCTTTCATAGTCCGGGTCGCTCTGAGGTAATTTGTCATTTCTTCAGAAACACGGGTGGCTTTCAACCCAGTACCAATACCGTCAGCGAAATAACCTGATTTCACATCAAATAGAGCGATTTATCATTTTCATATGAACATATGAAGGGATATTACTAGGGATATAGAGTCTGGGTGTAGAGATAGTAGCGGCTTGAAAGGATGTCCGGATAATAGAGGACTGGAATGAGCGAGTTAGGTCCGGGCTCCTGTGTTGGAGGCTAATGGACCAGGCAGAAAACCTCACACCTCAAATAGGAAAATGCAATTTCTCTGGTGTATTGTGAATCGAGGCGTGTATAGACGGGGTAATGCAGGAGAAACTATCACTTCTCCCGGGCCTTTCATCTCCACCAGTCCACATCACTATACGTATATGCTATGAGAACATTTACTCCCCGGTCAAACGGATTATTCCAGTTTATTAAACTGAGTCTACCTAGGGCTTAGAGCTTTACACGTGTCAACCACTTAATACGATCGGCTTCTATTAGAGAATGGATCACACGTTTGGTTAACCAATTCAAAGAACCGATCTTTAGTTCTCAAAGACTTGTCGACAAAAGGTTTAACAAGACACATCGCTTTGGCTAGTTTATCTCTGGTAAACAGTCCCTCTATAACCTTAACTGTAATCTATTATAGTTCTGTGTGCGGTCATGATGAAATAGCTTTTATCAGTTAATGTCCACGCGTTCAATTGTACGATTCATCTGTTAACAAATCCCAAACACTGTTTTCTTCAACATTCTACCTGTAATGAAATGGCTGTAAAGAAATACTAATGGCTTTAGTAATTTGTTCCCTGAATCTTACCACACTTCATTATGTCTGTCCAGCATTAGGTGAAGCAATTTCACAAATCTTCTCGTCATTTAAGAACAATGTGTTCAAATAACCTAACCGGACTTTGAGTTATAATTAAAAAGTCAATCGAAATTTGGGGTTCCCCTCGTTTTTACACTAGAATAATACTACCATATGACTTTTAGTGTTACATATAATAGATAAATTTATACAAAATACATTCACCAAAGTAATCGACTATGGAATACAATAAATTACACGCGTGTGTTTAACATCTTAAAGATGTTCCTTATGTATTTGTATGAACGAACAATTTCCCTTTTAAATTCATCTAGATAACAGAACATATTGTAAAAGACAATCATAATATAAAAACATGAGATGTTAATGTGGTACAATACAATAAAAAGTCTCAAGTCTAATCCCGTATGAAGCGGTCAGCTGACATTTGTCTGCGATGTGTGTGTGCTACTTTTTAATGTTCTTTATCAGGCCAACCATTTGAAACATTTTTTCACAAACGCATATAAGCATTTATATTTTTTACATCTTGAAAGAAAATTGCTTAGAACTCTGTTATCGCTAACCTATCAAAAATAAAACCTGTTTCTTATAGTGTTGTTGTTGAGAGATTTCGCCTGAGAACAAGACGGAAGTTTAGGTGTGTGCGCATTATGGGCAGGTAGTCAGTGAGATTAAGAATGACGGATGGAACAGTGGGATACACAAGGAGATTTTTCTGCACTTAATGAACACAAAAATTCAACAAAAAGAATAAGCTAAAAATATTTCTTTATTAATTAAAAAACTGACATATCTAATCGAGTGGTTCTATAAATTTGTTAACAATAATGTACTGTCGGACTAATTTACGTCTGTCATTAAACCTTTTTGTTTACATTTTAAAAACATGAACAACAAATGTTATTATTATTTTTGGTTTTGCGAAAGGCGTTAGCTGATTAAAAACGTGTTTTATACCGGTGTGGTTGTAGGGCACTAAGTCTTCCACACTTAACCCATGCATATACATTTGTATTGTTGTATAACATCGAATAGGGCTTATGTTTGTCTCACCGGGTGGTCTGACACGCCGTTATATGAGGAAAATAACCTTACATGTTAAACCCCAATCAAACAAACAAACAAACAAACAAACGACTGTCAAGGTTAACACTATGGCTGTCGATTTATTTGCAGAATCTTCATTGAAATGAAGAAAAAATCAATCTGCCGAAAACCAATTGGCTGTTTTAATGTGAAATATAAACAAATAAAAACGATTACTTAAAATGACCGTCAAGATTGCTTTGATGTGAATAAATGCACGCATCCTGTCACATCCAGTTGTATGATTATCGACGGGTCACATTCCTGTCTAAGTGATAAGCGTTAGGTGATATTTTAGTAGCGACAGAGAGGTTCCCACGATACGACCTTGTTCCTATCATCTCTTTTGTTTAGAGGACTCGTCGGACAGTCACAAACGGTCCATATCCAAATTAAACTAAGAGTCCATGTTAGTCTGAGATTCGTTCGAAATTTCCATGTCATATTGACCATGTCACAATAATGTATAGTAATCACTGTAATTGTTATTATGATGTAATGTTTTCATTTCATAATGCATGTGGAAAACATTTGAATTCTGGACTTTGGTCGTCTTTGAAAATTAAAGTAAATATAATTTAATTCACCTTACTCATCTTCGATACAGGCTTTTCCAAAGATCGTTTGCCAAATTGGCAGAGATTGAGGGGTTTCTTTTGCTCTATTTTTATTTTCTCACCTTGTCAAAAAAATATAGTGAAGAAATGTGTACATGTCAATTGTATTCTTAAATATATTAAGGTGGATGTAGATAAGGTGATGAACCGTCTTATTGGCCACCCAAAGACTAGGCCGATATGTTATCAAACACTCTCTCTGACAATAGAGCCAATCAAACGAATACACTTACAATTCCACACAGTTATCTGCCTTGTTCGTCTCTCTGTTTCTGTGTCTCGTAGCTAAGTTTATAAAAAGGATAGTTATTCATCGCATTTCTTGCTACCTAAGACGTAATGTTAATTCGAATGTGGCTTTGATTAAAAGTGTTTGTGAAGGAGGCTAAAACAATTTTAACACAGCATTAACTTCTTTCAGAAACATTACGGTGGTTTTAATATATAAATAGAAACATTA
Source organism: Mopalia vespertina (assembly GCA_030265115.1). Classification (NCBI taxonomy): domain Eukaryota; kingdom Metazoa; phylum Mollusca; class Polyplacophora; order Chitonida; family Mopaliidae; genus Mopalia; species Mopalia vespertina. The sequence goes on along the minus strand of JAQQZZ010012217.1, from coordinate 5,656 downwards.
AGGTGGTTTAAATATATAAATAGAAACGCATCCGTTTGATGAAATTGTTAAATTCTTTATCAATGTTGAATTTGTAAAGATCGATCAACTAAAATGTTGCTTTCATAGTTATTTAATTGAATCTGTCAAAACTGTCCCTCTGATTCACTCAGGAGATTCAGCTGAATTTATAGTCAGCTATTCATTCGAAGAAATCAACTGTACCTAAATATCAGTTCAAATCAATGTATATTTTGTAGTATTTTTGTTTTCTCAAGTTTTATTAGTTTTAAATCACTCTATAATATAATTTAGTTGCTTGATCAGGTCTGATCCGTTTCAAATCAATCTACATAAATTTAAAGTTGTTCTATAGTTTGATTTAATGAATTGTTCATAATGGTGCCCTTCCTTTTCCGTCTAATCGTATCGAAAAGACGACAATTTTCTCTTGCCAAGATGAAATTTCCTCTGATTGTTTTCACCATTTAGACACCAAGTTTGATGGTAGGGAATACGCATCGTTGTTGGCTATGCTACTGTTTGCCAGCTGTTTTGTACATGTAAAGCGGTTGTTCTTTCAGTCAGTTTGTGCTAATATGTACTGTGTTCTCTGGAACAACTTTAGCAAAGCCTTCTTGCGCAAACTTAATGTTTGTTATAACACCGATTTTATATGATATCACAAATTGAGGAACAGACATGGTGAATAATACCTTGTGAATAATAATGTGATATTTCTGCTGATTTCATATAGCGTGAGAGGCCAGCTGGGCCGCGCATCGAACATGTCGTTTGTAAAGTGCTTTCCCATTCAAGGTATTACTACCACAGTTGATGAACAGATGGAACAACTTGTTATATATTTATATTGTAGTGAAAGACAATTCTGCTTCTTATATAAATAGATACATGAATAGATTTATAGTTCCTCTATAACTCTCCGTTGTGTATTGTTTGGTGTTAATTATTAGCAAAAGTTGTTATACATTTCTAAAACTTAATCACACTAGCACAGGGTTGTCGATTAATAAAAACCGCTGAATCATCTCTTTTTCTAGATAAGCTCCCAGAGACAAGTTTCTAAACATATCTTAATCTCGAGTTGTTATAGGCAACCTACAGAAGGCAATGGCCATGCACATGGTGTGGAGAATATGTGAAAATATGTAGCAAACTAGATAATTTACATGGGTTTAGACTAGATCAACATGTAAATTGGTTTTTCAAAGAAAACTTAAATTAACCAATGAATATGTCCGCCAAGGGGAAATGAGGGTTACAACCTGTGTGATACAGAGGGAAAATGAGGGTTACAAACTGTGTGATACAGAGGGAAAATGAGGGTTATAACCTGTGTGATACAGAGGGGAAATGAGGGTTACAACCTGTGTGATACAGAGGGGAAATGAGTGTTACAACCTGTGTGATACAGAGGGCAAATGAGGGTTACAACCTGTGTGATACAGAGGGAAAATGAGTGTTACAACCTGTGTGATACAGAGGGAAAATGAGGGTTACAACCTGTGTGATACAGAGGGAAAATGAGGGTTACAACCTGTGTGATACAGAGGGCAAATGAGTGTTACAACCTGTGTGAAACAGAGGGAAAATGAGTGTTACAACCTGTGTGATACAGAGGGAAAATGAGTGTTACAACCTGTGTGATACAGAGGGAAAAACCTGTGTGATACAGAGAGGATATGGGGGTTACAACCTGTGTGATACAGAGGGAAAATGAGTGTTACTACCTGTGTGATACAGAGGGAAGTTTCGCCTTAACCAGTAGATCCTTTAGATTTTTGTTTCTCGTGTATGGGTCTTTGTGAGAGAGGAGTGGACATTTTAGGCGCACGATTTTAATATTTAATATTCCTGTAGAAGACCATCAAACTTGGTGCTATTAAAGTTGGTCATATTGGAATACAAAAACCTTGAACCCTTAACCTGGCTACCAATTGAAGATTCTCTTTCTAAATGTTTTTGATTTCACTAACATATTGTTGTTTCAGACACTTCATAGAAGTGATGAATTATACCACATTTTCTGAATCACAGTGCAACATTTTTACCAAATAATAACCATTCCTATAGTTTGCTACTGAACAAAGAAGGCCTTATCTTGTATGTAAGTGTCTAGCATCTAGTCTCTATATATACGTTGCAGACATGCATGGCACTATTACACGGCGATTGAGGGCGATTCTGGACCTTGGACTTAATTATTACTGTCCACTTGATGTGAGAGATTTTCCGATTTATATCCTGTTGGAACCAGGGCCTTACAGAGAACAGAGCAATCATGGTTAAAGGTAGCCAGAGTAAACCTTAATATTTAGCATTTAATAATCTGTTGAAGGTGTGTGTAGGATGAGCGCTATAGCATGGAGTAATTAATGTGTATCCGTTGAAGGTGTGTAGGATGAGCGCTATAGCATGGAGTAGTTAATGTGTATCCGTTGCAGGTATGTGTAGGATGAGCGCTATAGCATGGAGTAGTTAATGTGTATCCGTTGAAGGTATGTGTAGGATGAGCGCTATAGCATGGAGTAATTAATGTGTATCCGTTGAAGGTGTGTGTAGGATGAGCGCTATAGCATGGAGTAATTAATGTGTATCCGTTGAAGGTGTGTGTAGGATGAGCGCTTTAGCATGGAGTAGTTTATGTGAATCCGTTGAAGGTGTGTGTAGGATGAGCGCTATAGCATGGAGTAGTTTATGTGTATCCGTTGAAGGTGTGTGTAGGATGAGCGCTATAACATGGAGTAGTTAATGAGTATCCGTTAGAGGTGTGTGTAGGATGAGCGCTATAGCATGGAGTAGTTTATGTGTATCCGTTAGAGGTGTGTGTAGGATGAGCGCTATAGCATGGAGTAGTTAATGTGTATCCGTTAAAGGTGTGTGTAGGATGAGCGCTATAGCATGGAGTAGTTAATGTGTATCCGTTAGAGGTGTGTGTAGGATGAGCGCTATAGCATGGAGTAGTTTATGTGTATCTGTGAGTTTAAAGAATACCCTGAAAATCCAAAATCCCTGTATCTAAATTGGGGTCCTTGTAGGCTGTAACATCTAAAAAAAATCTACATAATCCAGGCTGACAGTAGGCTTGAGGTGAATGTTATAGGGTCAGGCTTATAAGGGTGACAATGAAATATATGCATGGACTGTCATGTTGTACGTCCATTCAAGGCTGCATCCAATCGGAAGGCCCACAGCGGTCACTTTTGAGTAATGCCTGTGGATGAAGGTAGGGGTTTACCTGTGAAATGAATTTGGTTGACCTTATCAATTATAAATTTAAGTCAAATTAAAACAAAATTATCTGAAAAATCGCCACTTTTTTTTTTTTTTACGGAATGCTGTTTTTCATTGCATATCAGTTAATGTTTCTGGTCGCCAATGCACACTACACAATCAGACATCTCGTCAGTATATGTTTGGTTTACTTTACATCTGATGTCGACACCGCCACTTCAAACCAGTTAACAATAATCTCATGTTAATTTCAAATCTAGGTATAAACTCTTTAGCCTAAGTTTGTTTAAACTTTTTACATGTGGTGTTTTCTAAATTTTTTGCGCCAAATCTGTGGTTCGAAATTGCTAGTGAAAGCTTTTACACCATGCTTAACCCTTTGAAAACATACCTTTGTCTCGTTAGTTTTATACCATGCGTGAGCTTTTTGAAAACATACTTTTGTCTCGTTAGATTTATACCATGCGTGAGCTTTTTGAAAATCTACTTTTGTCTCGTTAGTTTTATACCATGCGTGAGCTTTTTGAAAATCTACTTTTGTCTCGTTAGTTTTATACCATGCGTGAGCTTTTTGAAAACATACTTTTGTCTCGTTAGTTTTATACCATGCGTGAGCTTTTTGAAAATCTACTTTTGTCTCGTTATATTTATACCAAGCTTAGGCTTTTTTAAAACATATTCTTGTGTCGTTTTTTTTTATACCAAATGTAAGCTTTTTGAAAACCTACCTTTTCTCGTTATTTTTATACCAAGCGTAAGCTTTTTGAAAACAAACTTTTGTGCCTTTTTTATGCCAAGCTTTAGCTTTTGAAAAAATACTATTGTCTCATCATTTCTATGCTAAAACTGGGATATGAAATTCTTAGTTTCTCGAAAATTTAAACAATTAATTTAACTTAAAGTCAACAAATAAACACAAATATAGCCTTGTTCTGGATTGATGTCAAAGCGTACTCCCCACACGTAATGTAAATTGGTATCTCCGATGAAAATGTAAATTATGCAGACTAGTTTGAAGACTGTGAACTGCCTTCTGTATAAAGTTTTGTTTAAAAGTCTAGTACGAGTTAACAACTTTTTGTAGTTTTTAAATTAAGCGTGAAGTAAAATGACTTTATAGGGCACATCAGTACCCTTGGTTGTCGCGTCGTGTTAGCACAGACTCACCTGGATGAAGATGGCAGGGTGCTTACCTGTCCGAGATCCTTTGATCTGACAACAGCCCCGCTAGTTAAAGAGGAGATAGAGAGATAAGCTGAGGGTGAAACAAAGGCTGTGAGAGATAGTGAGAGGGCCGCGAGCTCACACACCTGACTATAGCCCGTTAGAAATGAACCAATCAGTTAAAGATTACGTTAGTAACACTTCGATTAACAACAGACACACAATAAGTATTTTCAATTCTGTGGTATAGATTTTATATTTATAAAAAATGTTCATGAATTTACTATTTTCCGTTGATAACACATTTTGAACGCTATTTTGCATGAATACTTCTAAAGCAAGACAGCAGGACAGTTCTTTATGATATACTATGTTATACCAAATAGCGTGTACATTGGAACCAAGTAAATGAAAGACAAAATGTTACGTGTAAACTTTAACATTAGTCCATTTTAAAAATATACATGAGAACTTCTGTATGACGTTATTTGCTCATATGCCCCTGGTATTCGTGTTATCAAGTTGAAGATTCTCAAATCTGGTTTTCACGTCCTAAACAAATTGTTTTTTTTTAATATATAGTACAATTATTTTCATCATATATATTATTCTAATCAATATGTGATCAATTTTCCCCCACGTGTTTATTTATTCAAAAACACAATGAAACATTTATATACGACAAACATGAGAAATAGAATACTATACAGGTGTAAATTAAATTTATTTTTATATGTGTTCAAATGAGCTCAATATAAAAGATTCTTCACAAAACTTCCCCCCTATAACGTTGTATAACAGATATTATTAACATATATAGCGTTCTTATTCATAAACATGTATGTGTTTTTATTTAGATATGAGGAATGGAGTTTGGATGTGGAAAAAAAGACCTCACATGTTTAAAAAATGGGCCATTTATTGATTGATGAGACAATGAATTCAATATTTTCCAAAAACAGTAACTGTCGGAGAATATGTAGAATAATGGTTAAAATGATGGACAGGTGTGTCCTTTAGATTAAAGGTGAAGGTCAAAGAGGATTTTGTGGAGTTTGCTTTGTACTGTCATTTTATTGTGTTCAGTAGAATAAAGGTAAATATGATAGACGGGTTTGTAGGGTTTGCAATGTACTATTATTTTAGTGTGTTCAGTAGAATAAAGGTAAATATGATAGACGGGTTTGTAAGGTTTACTATGTACTATTATTTTAGTGTGTTCAGTAGAATAAAGGTAAATATGATAGACGGGTTTGTA
>JAQQZZ010012216.1:5318-43550 GCA_030265115.1 Mopalia vespertina | reverse complement strand
AGATTTGTTGATTGTTTGTTCGCTCTTGTATGCCGTGCTTAAGGGTATTTCACTTATATGACGGCAGTGTATTCCAACAATAATTGACACTAGCACAACCATTATGTGAAGCATTTCAATAATGTTAGAAAGTTAATTTTCCTCCAGTGCTAAGTAAAGACAGACTTGCCACTCTTTACACAAACTGCCCTTAGCCAAAGGGTTACTTTAGAATGGAGAGCACCAGGAAGCATCCTATCAAGCAACCAATGGGTGAAACAAACAATAGAGTGCTTACAGAGCTGACTACCCTGGAAGAAATTTATGTGAACGAATTTATATATATATATATTGTTTTTTTACAGTATTTTCGTGATTGAAATTTTTTGAAAAAAAAAAAAAAATTAAATTCAGGATATAGGACTACTCAAACTCTATATTTGTAGTAGAGCCTCTGACAGTATGAGACATAAATCAGTCGGAACTGTAAATGAACTCTACGTTACTATAGCAGTCAGATTAGAGACTAGACTTCCATGGTCATGGAAACAGTCGTGGAGCTGATGCATGTAAATGGTTACTAAGGCATGAATTCACCAGCAGTAAAAGCTAGCCACTTAGACCAGTCAGCGTGATCGCAGAGTTGTGGATTCAATTCCGGGGAGGCATTAAAATACAGTTAATATTCACTTTCTTAATGACTCAAAATTATTTTTTTTTCATTGGTTTTAATATCACAAATGTAGCGTACCTCTTCTAGTAAGTTTTCTTCTACAACATCATCATAATCCTCATCTTTTCTCTGATCTGAAAGTAAAATAAATCACACAAAATTAAATATGAAGTGTCTGAGAAGACTTCCTATAAATATTATCTTAAATTTCACCAAACAGTTTGTTTGATTGGGGCCTAACGTCTTACTTAAAGTTATTTCACTCACATGACAGCGTGCCAGCCCAATGGGTGAAAGAAACCACCCCCAACACAACTGACAACAAACAAAGACATCACAGACAAAAATACACACACAGGACAATACAAAGACATCACAAACAGATCGTCTTCCTGTTCCTCTTTAGCTCGGAAAGCTCCCTCCAACCACCTGCTCACCAAACAGATAGTTGTGCACATTCAGGTTTTTTTTTTACAGATTATTTAAAGTTGTTTCAATTATATGATGGCTGTTTTTGACCAAAAAATCATCAAAACAGGGCAATCACAAGACGTTAAACAACGACAACATCTCAACTGATCAGCTTCCTGTTGCTAAGGTGTTTGTTTGATAAGAAACCGTACTAAAAGTCATTTTACTCAAATAATGGCGTGACAGACTAATGGAGAGAAAGAAACCACTCTCGACATCACTGGCAACAGACATTGTGAAAGTCATCTGTAAAACACACTACAAACACGTCAAACAGATTGGCTTTTTGTTGCAGCTTAGATAAGAGGCCAGAAGGGTACCACCAAATTGATTGATTGGTGTTTTACGCCGTGCTTAAGGGTATTCCTCCAGTGCTAAGTAAAGACAGTATTGCTACTCTTCAAACGAACTACCCTTAGCCAGAGGGGTCACCAAATTGGTGTCTAAACAACTCTAAATCTTCCACAACTATACAACTCATAAACTCAATAATGATTTGTAGTAGAGCCTCTGACAGTATGTGACAAATCAGTCAGAACTGTAAATGAACTCTACGTTACTATAGCAATCAGATTAGAGACTAAGACTTCCATGGTCATGGAAACAGTCGTGGAGCTGATGCAATCAACAGGTAAGTAAGAAAATTATATGAATTCTTTAAGAACTCACCTTGACGTTTAATTTGCCTCTCAAAATGATCTGTTAATAACTTATCCAGATTCTGTACAACACTAGACATGTGTTCCTCCGATAGACAACCTTTTCCTAAAAATTCTATACACTGAAACAATAATAAATATATGTGAAAACTTTGATTTAAAATTGTTAATAAATCAGTCCTTTGTACTAAATATTACAGGTGCTCATATAAAGGGCAAAGGTCAGGGTTTGTTTGAGGTTTAATGTTGTACTATAGGTTAGTTAGCATGAATGGGAGAAGTATAGGACTCCCTCATATACCAGGTAGTCAACAGGTGGCGTCAAACTGGGAGTACATCAACCTAGGATTAGTAAGCTTACTCACTATCCACTAAGGCACAGTCAATAGGAAAAAAAAAAAAGTAGATTGACTGATTGGTGTTTTATGCCATGCTCAAGGGTATTTCACTTATATTACAGCAGTGTAATCCAACAATAATTTATACTAGCACAACCAAGATGTGATTGATTGATAAGAGTTTTACGCCACATTCAGCGATATATCAGCTACGCTGTGGCGTGAATACAACCAAGATGTGAGGCGTTTCCATATTAATGTTGGAAAGTTAATTTTCCTCCAGTGCTAAGTAAAGACAGTATTGCTACTCTTGAAATAAACTGCCCCTAGCCAAAGGGGTCACAGCCAATAGGAAGCTCCCTCCCAACTGCAAACAGGTGCACTCAGGCAAGATGTTCAAATGTTGTGCCAGAATACCACAACCAATCAGCTTTGTTTGTTTGTTTGATTGGGATTTAAAGTCGTACTAAAGGGTATTTCACTTATATGACGACGTGCCAGCCCAATGGATGAGTTTAACCACCCTCGGCACACTGGCAACAAACAAAGGCAAGACGGGACAAATACAGGACGCAAAACAGACACCACAAACAGATCGACTTCCTGTTCCTCTTTAGCTCTGAGAGCACCGGGGCAACATGAAGCTCACTCCAACCACCCGCCCAATCAGCTTGGAGCTGGCCTACAATTCAGGGGTCAGAAAGTCAAGTTGGGTATACCAACAACCCCAGCTCAAGATATTTGTATGAAATTGTTTTGATTATCCAAAATACAAAGAGAAGTCTTACCTTAGCTAATGAATTTAGATGTTCAGGTAGCACATTTTGCTCAGGTTCAATCTCTATAGCCTTGAGCAACTGGGGACAGATGTAAGCCCACATGTCCACCAGGTACTGCTCTCCCTTGATTTTAGCACACTCCAGTAGGTGGGGTAAACTCTCAGACGCAGATATCCGAACTTGTAACAACCATTAAGGAAAATTCACTTTCAAACAACTTAAGTTATTGTATGTTTGATTGATTGATTAGAGTTTAACACCATACTTAAGGTTATTTCACTGATAGAACAATCACAGGACATGCAGTAGTCAGTTGTGAGTGAGTAACCCAAAACTGTAAATGTGTTTATACAAACTTGTAGTAGATAAAGTGTGTGATATTAAGGTCTTGCTGGAACCCTTGGGCTCAAAATGAACCAATTTTTTTTTTCTCGCTTGGATTAAAAGTTAGGTATTCAAACTATATGCTGGTGAAAATAATAATTCGAAATTCTAATTACAAACCGTTAAATTGGAGCCTATAATTTGGTTTTCTAATGATCATATATATATTCAACTCGCAAAACTTTAATTGCCTATTTCTGGCAATTCAGTTTTCAGCAGACTCTACATTTTTCCATTCGTATTTCTAGAAAACTATTCATATTAGAAACTTCCAATTTGTACCATTGTAAAGAACACAATGTGATCTAGTAAACAGGAACTCACTTTTTAAAAGATTTTTTAAAATGTTTTCTGAAAGTTGTATTTGACATTTTTATACGACTTTCCAAGGTGGGATAGACAAATTTAAAAAAAAAAAATGAGGCACTGTTTACTAGTTCAAGGATTATTTTACTCAATCAACTAACTTATTGAGTCTTATCGTTATCGCACTAAAAATGCAGTGTATTTTTTTCTGTTAATTTTTTCAATAATAATTGGATTATCTCCACATACACTTATATGTAATCCTGAGTAGTCCAGCTTTCCAAAAATATATACATAAATATAGTACAGATTTATATTCTTCTACATACAAGAGACTAAATACAACAGATGTTCTGAAAATCAACCAAGGGGTCCAGCAAGACCGTAACCACTCAGAATTCTAAATGTGTTATACAAACTTGTAGTAGAGAAAGTGTATGATATTAACGACTCAGAATTGTAAATATGTTTATACAAACTTGTAGTAGAGAAAGTGTATGATATTAACGACTCAGAAATGTAAATGTTTTTAAATAACCTTGTAGTAGAGCCTCTGACAGTGTGTGACAAATCAGTCAGAACTGTAAATGAACTCTACGTTACTATAGCATTCAGATTAGAGACTAGATTTCCATGGTAACTGAAGTAGTCGTGGAGCTGATGCATACAGAAACAATAGTGCGTGATATTAACCAATGAGAACTGTAAATGTGTTTATACAAACTTGTAGTAGAGCCTCTGACAGTGTGTGATATTAACTAATCAGAACTATAAATGTTTATACAAACTTGTAGTAGAGCCTCTGACAGTGTGTGATATTATTCAATCAGAACTGTAAATGTGTTTATACAAACTTGTAGTAGAGCCTCTGACAGTGTGTGATATTAACTAATCAGAACTGTAAATGTGTTTATATAATCTTGTAGTAGAGCCTCTGACAGTGTGTGACAAATCAGTCAGAACTGTAAATGTGTTTATACAATCTTGTAGTAGCGCCTCTGGCAGTGTGTGATATAATTAAATCAGAACTGTAAATGTGTTTTATACAAACTTTTAGTAGAGCCTCTGGCAGTGTGATATTAACTAATCAGAATTGTAAATGTTTTTATACAAACTTGTAGTAGAGCCTCTGACAGTGTGTGATATAATTAAATCAGAACTGTAAATGAACTCTACTTTACTATAGCATTCAGATTAGAGACTAGATTTTCATGGATTTGAAAACAGTCGTGGAGCTGATGCACAAAGAAACAATTAATATAAGTGTGATAAATAAAAGATAAATTAGTTCTCTCTTATAAAACCTGAATTGGCAGGAATTTTACTGAACAAAATTTCAAGTTTCACTGTCCTTTTAAAGATCACAGAGAAGTGATCAATGGGACATTAACAACGGACAAAAATGTTGTGCAGCAGAGGATCTTTCTAAGATCAAATTACCTAGGAGGAAAGCTTGTCCTGTAAGGTCTTGAGATAAACAAGTCTACACTGAAATCTTATTAAAGGGGTCTATACCTTTCTCCATCCTCTTCCTCCACCTCATCTTTTATAGCCCAATCTTCTTCTTCCTCAACATCCACCATTAGCGCCAACACTTGGGGAACTGGAGATATAGAAGGATTTTATTTGGGTTTTATGCAGAAAAAATGGTTATTTCAATCCGTATGACCGCATGCCAGCCCAATTTGTAGAGGAAACCACACACGATGCAACGGGCAACAAGACATCCCTTATAAAAAAAATACCATGGTGTAGGCCAAAATACCGTTGTAAAACCATGGTATACCACAGTACATTGGCCTCATTCAATGGTAAATTACGGGTACACCATGGTACTGTTTTATAAGGGATATAATCTATATACAACACAATGCTAACACATGACGAAACAGAAAGGTATCTGGTTTCCTCTTAGCTAAGAGAACAACAGGGCAAGCCTAAGTTGTAAGTTTTACAGAGTTGTATACGGGTTACTTCATTCATCAGTGAAACTACACTTCAACATACGTAACTAAAAGCCCCACATAGGGGAGCCTTGAATTTTAAAATTATATTGTATTTAAGTCCCCTACATTGGACTTTTCTGCAGACATTTCATTTTGCAGGTATGTTTATATCACAGACAATTACTTCATGGAAACCTGGTACAATACTAGGCGTTTCCAGATCAACAAGCAAAGACCATGACAAAGATTACAACACACTGTTCTTTATAAAATATGTCAGGATACAAATAAATTACCCAATATCGGAATAAATTTTCCAAATTTCCGAACCATAGCTGGTGCAGTTTCTGCCAAAGTAACGATGACCTCTAAAGCTAGTTGTCTCCATTGATCATCTAAGTTTGCATCGGACACCGTCTGTAAGAGTAACCACAAAAAAATCGTAGCACAAAATGGAGATAACATGTGGTTGTACCAACTATTGATAGCGGTTTCTATATGTAGACCATCTTTTGGCATTTAACTTGCCTTCAATATATTCAAATGGAGCATTAAAAGACTATTGATAATCTACAAAAAAGAAGAAAATCCTACTAATGAACAGTAATTGAGGATTATTGACACTCACCAATGGTAATGCAGATTTTAAAATCTCAAAATATTATTCTGTGTTTAAGTTGAGCAAAATCCAACTATTGCTATAATATCGCAATGGTGAGTTTGCAGAGCACAAAATAATCCAACTGGACCAATTTACCAAGGCACAACCTTGTGACATGGCCGTAAGCCTGTTATCATTGTTGTTGCTATCATGTAGTCGTTATCATTGCTGTAAGTGGGTCTATTAGACCTGTTGTGATGAATAAATAAATAAAAAAGCCAGAAAATAAGAAGTCCTTCATCGTGTGAACAGTATTTTATGGCTCAAGTAAAAATGCAGAATGCAATTAATGAAAGGTCTCAGTTGATTTTACTGATGGACTAACGATTTGCTTAAGGTTAGTTCACTTATATGACGGTGGTGTAAATGTACTCCCAAAGAGTGAATAGCAACACAACCATAATGGAGGTGTTCCATATAACTGCTGTTGGCTGTTTGAGGTTTGATTGGGGTTTTACATCGTACTTAAGGGTATTTCACTTATAGGACGATGTGCCAGCCCAATGGGTGAAGGAAACCACCCTTGACACCACTGGCAACAAACAAAGACAAGACAGGACAAATACAGGACAATAACAGGATGCAGACACTACAAAACAGATCGGCTTCCTGTTCCCCTTTAGATCTGAGAGCACCAGGGCAACATGAAGCTCTCTCCAACCACCCGCAATAGCGGATTAAAATTAGACCCTCAACATGACGTGACGCCCTCTAACAGCAGATTGAATTTATTAGCACCTCGAGCAACAGGCCCCTGATGTGTAGCGAGCGTCAGATTTACTGGGAGGGAAGTGTCTGATTGGTGTTTTACACAAGTTATTTTTCTACATGTTAGACAACATTCCAGCCCAATTGGGGGATAACATTGGTTCACTCACAACAAACAATGAGAACAACTCTTAAATACACCTCACTCAAATCAATTGCATTATTTTCACTCCCTAAATATAAACCTTGTCCACAAACACAAGGGCTCTCCACCTTAATATACCTGTTACTTACATAAAACATAATGTCTCGCCACCAAGTGAATGAATCTCTGTGATTACCAGTTACTAGTTTGACCATAAACAATATACAAAAATCCACTTTTTTTGTTCTAGTAAATGTTCAATAGTATTATAAATTCATCATATAAGATTCTAGCAATGTACAGGTACATAATATGTATACTGGAGCAGAATATGAACATCACATACACATCTCGTCATTATGTAAGTAGGCTTATGTGTATCCTCCACAAACCAAATCATCTAAAACCCAGCAATAATTCAACGGAACTATGAATATTTGATGAGACGGGAGATGGATAAAGTATGTTCCACTTCACTTCACCACTCAGATAACATAATAAGTTGTCTAGATAATAATGGATTATACAACAATGTATGGAAGCACATATCTACCATCAACGTATACACAATGTGTTCATAAGAAACATAAATGCAAATAATAGGTGTAAAATAGCAATTTCAGCAAATGAAAGTTCTTGGCACATTTTAAGTGCTGGTTGATTTTAACACATTTGTATCACTCAAAAAACAATAATATATATGGAAATTATATATAAAAAAATGTCCATTATATTCAGAGTCTCCAGATATCAAAAAGAATGTTTGGAAGCATGTGTGTGCCACATATACATTACATCATTTGTAAAAAAGATTCATATACACATGTATACAAAGCAATGTATGGAAGCAATGTGTGCCATCTTTGTCAAATCTGTGCAAAACAGTTCTACCAAGACATTAAACAACATCACTTGGAAGCATGTGGACTATGATTCATACCAAACATATTTTAATCATGCAATGTATGGATGAATGTATACACCATGAAATGTATACAAATTATGTATGGAAGAGTGTGTGAAGCATATATAAAGTTAAGTTTTCTGTCTCTACATTTAAAATAAATAAAATGTAAACATATAATTTATACAAAGACATTCAACGGAATAATTATTTCTTACCTCGAGAAGTACACAATGCAGTTCAGTTTACGTAAAAATCCCTTTTAATCGGCAGAAGATTATTCTGGAAAATGAGAGAAAATTAATGTTTAAAATTTAAAACTCAAGAACAAACAAATATTCAAATGAAAGGCTTTGATATATATCCATTTCCTTACTCGGGGACAAAGCCTGTTAATTCAAGCGTGAGCAAGAATCAATGAATCAACTATGCAGTTTTAATCGGGATTAACAAGGTACATCGATTGATTGATTGGTGCTTAAGGGTATTTCACTTATACGACGGCGGTGTACTTCAAGGATGATTTGGACTACCACAACCATAAAATGTGAGGTGTTTTGATACTGTTGGAAAGTTAATCTTCCTGCAAGGCTTCTCCCAGTATTCTATGTTTGTTTGTTTGATTGGGGCTTAATGTCGTACTCCAGGGTATTTCACTTATGATGACGGATTGTCCACTTCACACTATTCCTTGCCTCATTATGTATTCTTGCCTCATTATGTATTCTAGGAGAAAATTGAAAAACTTGGTCGCAAAGGTCAACATTTTAATTTTATTTTCAAGCTAGTCAACACAGTGCTTATTAACACTGATGTCATTAATCCTACTGCAACAGTCTTCATAAAGCGGATATTATTAGCTTGCGTTTCAAATCCATCACCATTTTGTATCATTAAAGTTACAAATAAGCTTATACTATAAAGATGGTAAAATAATAATAACAATTTGCATAATAATCAGTTTTTATTAAAATAAGGAGCTATAAATTCGTTTTACATGGACAATGTTGATGAATTTGTGACAGAAAAATATTTCTAGAAATTAACTCCCCTGTATCAGACGTCAAGGGGCAAATTTACAGCCAGACCCAGTTACGGATTACATGTAGCTCCATCAAATCATAAGCTTCGTTTGCTTTATGGCTTTAGTCAGCTGTGCTGTGGCTCAGTTGTTTATGTATTGAACCATCAATGAAATGAATATAAATAAGGTTTTGAGGGTGAGTGGTACAAATTTCAAAAAGAAGTTTGATAGTGACAATATTTAGCTTCAATAGTCGCAAGTGATTATTTGAGCTTTTGTCCCACTTCCCCACCAATTATTGGATATTTGCTATGTAAGTGAAATAAATACTCAAATATACCAAAAACACACATTAATCCTACTCCAAGAGTTTTAAACCATCTTCTATTAAAACTGCTCTCATCTTTAATTTAATACTATAATCATGTATCATTAATGATAGTTAAAACTTTGGAGAATGACATGAAATCGAACTGCAATCTTTCCCTAATTATCAGCGGGGAAAATCTGCAATGATTCCTCCCTTACTGCACTCCTAAATATAGCTACATGGACTGGCCATTACTGCAGGGAGTTCAGTCAACTGGTTACCATTTCCAATTCAATGGTGGATTGGGAGTTGATTTAATTCAGGGTTTGCCAAGCTGATAATTAGATCTGGGCCTACATCTTGATTTATTTCCACAGGAAGTGGGCAGTGACCATAGCCAGTGAGTTATGCTGACATTTTCCGTGTATCTCCCAACAGTTTCTTAAAGGGGCGTTGAAGACAAATGGCCCCAAGACCCGGGTAGCGATGAATCTGTTTATTCAGGGCAAGGCTAATGAGGCCCTAGGGAGTTTAAAATCCACCAGATCACTATACACATGTATACATTCATAACTACAGCATAGAGGGATAAGCGGTGATAAAAATGGTTCTCTTATCTACACAACATCCAACTAGAACACATGTATAAGTTGTTAAAATAAATAATCACATTGATTTTGATGAAACACTTATTTGCTTTTGAAAATAGCACATTTATAATGGATTATAAATATTTTAATTGTTGGGATTTGCAATTTAAGCAATTGAGACAATTAAACAAATTACAATATATTTTTTTCTTCGAAAGTTCAAAAATGTAAATGTTGCTATTTCTAGATTTTCCATGAGTTTCTTAACTCGATTTGTTTGTTGGATTGGGGTTTGACACCATACTTCAGCTTTTTTCTCTCAATGAAACTAGCCTTGATATCAATGAACAATGTCTAGGCAGGATAATCATAAAATTAAAAACAAAGACATTTGGTCCCAACAGATCTGATCAGCTTCCTGTTGCCCTGCCCTGAGAACACCAAGGCAACATAAAACTTCATTCAACAGCCCCGGTATAAGTTGAAGTTTACACCTGTTGTTAACTTTCACTGTGGTATTTCCATGCAGAAGGTCAGTGGTAAGTTGACCAGTCTGCTTGGCAATGCCACCTGGTGGGCCTCAGGGGAGAGCAATCTGCTTCTGATTTCTTTACTGTGGTCAATGGAGATGTAGACAGCTTAAAGCACAGACTGCTGCTGAGATTTCCCTCCTACTTAATTCATTACACCTTTCAGGAGAGATCTTGATACAGTCAAACCATTAAGCCCTGGTCCATAAAAATAGGAAACCTAGATGGAATCAGCCCCATCTCTAAGGGGTCAAGATGCGATATGGTCAAGAAATGTCAAGCAAACGGTCAGTTTTCATTAACAGTCCAAACTACTCCACTGATACAGTAAATGAACCATGACAAGATTGATCGCTTGTTTGATTGGGGTTTTATGTCCTACTTAATGTTATTTCACTCATAAACGTGGGAAGATAAGGATGACACCAACTTTCATCTTAATTAGTATGGACAGAGGTAAACTATTTCTTCTGTCTATATGTGAGAGGTCAACAGAGGACAAATCGTCATGATCTGTTGAATGACTGACAGACCGACTGATAAGTAATTAACACAATTCAAGGGTATTTCACTTATAGTTAAAAACCACACCATCACTTCCAAAAAAGGTAAATTCCTTGTTTTGTTGGAAAATTAAAGTTCCTCCATTGCTAAGTGAAGCTTAAGCGCAGTACATACTTACTGTCACAAGATCTGAGAATAAAGTGTGATTGGGTAAAAAATATATGTACCACAGATGTATGTAATTCTGTTACACAGATGTATGTAATTCTGTTACACAGCACCTAAATGCCATTCAACTCTTATATTAATATCCAGTATAATGCAATCTAGCATCCACATTTTTATATGCTCCCAAATACTCCCAAAGCGTCAAATACTTAAAGCTTGTAATTCCAGTTGGATTTAAGTTGGATTAAGACCAAAAAAGAACGCATAGACAAATTGCTGCAGTGATACCGTCGGTAAAAAATGGACAGTCTAAAACAGCTAAATGCCATCGCACCAAAAAAGACAATTTGATGGAGATTATGGCTTGTAGCACATCAATCAATTCAATCCCCAGTCTTTGTTAAACCAGTAGCTTTTTGCCTGACACTGGATTTGGAGAACAGACGAGTAAAAAATTACGCTGAAAATCCAAGGTGAAATCTCTGCATTGTAGAAATTAGACAACAGTGAATCTCAGAGGCCGCGGTAAACCGTTTGGTTTTTACAATCAACCGTAAGCCATGTTCCCGAAGCAACATAAGAGATTAGGACAATCAATATGAACAGGGGAAATTAAGTCTACTCAATATTCACGACGGCAGCAAAAATACATTTTGACGAAATTGTGATTGGAAATATTTATGACATTGGCCGTTAGGGAGTCTAGTTTTTACACCGATAACATGCCATGGCATAGAAATCAATCATTGTCAATAACGTTCATTTCACTAGAAATGCACACCAAAGTTATTTCATCCGTACTTTTTCGTTGAAAACAGAAACAACTGATGTGTTGATGATACTCACAGACATATACATTTATTTTATTTATATATCTATCAAATTGTCCCATAATAACAATATACATGTATGATGTTTAAACTGTTTTTGATGGAGTGACCGATTGATTGATTGCTGTTTAAACTCGGGCTCTAGGGCATTTACAGTGATGAATCGAACAGCAAATCTCACATTAACACAACTGTAAAAACTGTCTGTTTGTTTGGGGTTAAACGTAACACTTATATCACAACTGATTGTCCACCTCAAACGGCTCCTTACCTAATTACAGTGGAAAACCAAGAGAGGAAACCACCTAAAAACCACACAGCCGCATCGTGTGACTCACTCATATACCTGATGGTTGAGAGATGGACTCGATTCCGTGAACGGTACATCGAGTAGGATTAGTAGGTATACTTGCTACCACTAAGCCACGGCCGAGGGCCTGATGGAATCAAACAGCAAATCTCACATTAAAATACCTGTAAAAACTGAAGAGCTTTATTCAAAGGGAAAATTAATGTTCCTCCAGTGCTAAGTAAAGACAGTACAACTATACTTGAAACATACTACCCTGCTCTGAAAGCTCAATGGTTTTGCAGTAAACAGGTATTAATTTAATTAACATACTTAGGATTGAAATGTGAGAAAATATTTTGATCGTTTATTTTAAAATTAAGCTGTGAACTTGATCTGTTATGGTTATTTAACAGAGAAACGTCACTGAAATGTGATGGGTTATTATCAGGTGTTGACTTGTAATCCTTGATCACCTGCCCTTATTTCTATCCCAGGTACGTGTATAGTTATGATAGTATGCAATGTGATTGAAAGGTGAAAGGTCAAGACAGAGGTTAAAGGTCATACTTGAGGTTATTTCACTCATAACCTCATTATTTATTTATTTTTATTCTTATAATGTCTTCATGTTTTATTGTTAAAATAATATGCATATGTTTATGAAATTTATGAAAAATTATTTATGGAGGACTACAGGGAAGAGCAAATTTTTAATTTGACTAATTTTATCCCATTAAATAAAGTTGTTATTATTATAATGCCTCACCTGGACTAGGCATTATAGTATGGAGAATTTACTCAAGTTTAGTCATTCACCTGGTACAAGCTGTCTAGTATCGACTATGTTCTTGTAAGCAAAGGCCTTGTTCATTCAATAAGAGCATGCGGAGAGCTGGCTACATGTGTAGTAAGGCTGTTTAACTAGTGAAACTCCATAAGCAGTCTGGGAGAAGGATAAGAGTGAGCAGTTCATTCATAGGCACTCTCTCCTTGTGGTCTGCATTGGCTCACCAGGACACCAATTCACCAATAACTGTTCAGTAGGCAGGGCTTAGGTCTGGGGCTAACAGAGGGAAGCAAGTTTTCATACAACTTCTGATATTAAGCTTCTGAACACAACAGAGTTAAGGATTTACACTGGCAGCATCTGGGGTTTATATTCTTGAACAAAACCAGCTTAAACATTCTTTGATGGTTGCAAAAATTAACAGGAATTTGACGTTTCACAAGGATTTGTTTATCATTACTGGATATTAATTTGATGACTGTGTCAAGTCAAACAAAGGAGAGTGGCAATGTTTTTAGGAATCATGTAAACTTCTGAGAAATGAAATGTGAATAGATGAAAAAATGAATTCAGTTTGTTAAAACGTGAAAAGGGGAATTATTTTTCTTCAATAATTTTCCTGGCTGTTTCTTTTCTGCCAGGATGTTTCTATGGAGCTGGCTAGACCAGCTTTCTCCACGATTTCCTCTCTGGACGACCACAATATTCAAACAGTCGAGGGTATGTACGGGACGGGTGAAGAAAATCAAACCCCTGCCGTCCTAGACAAGGTTGTCACGCTGATGTCCCACAGCCCTGCTACAAATTCTGTGGATCTCAATTATTCTAGTCCACATCTCTTAAGCGATGGGGGGCTGAGTTTACAGAGTCGAAACTTGACAGGGTTACAGACAAGCTACATGTCTGCCCCTTGTGATGTCCTCCTCTCATTCGCGCTATTCAATGACACAAGTGTGCCTTTATTTTGTAACCTAACCAACTTGACGTCGTTGGAATACGACAGATTCATCACAGCAACCAACACTCAGGATTACAATTGGTTCATTCTTCTACTTCTTCCCCTTGTGATATTTGGAACGGCTGGTAACCTTTTAGTGTGTCTGGCAATATCTATGGAAAAACGTCTTCAGAATATTACGAACTATTTCTTATTATCTTTGGCAGTGACAGATTTGCTTGTGTCAGTTATAGTTATGCCTCTAAGCATCATTCATGAGTTTATGGGTAAGTTACAAGGCTTGAAGTCAGTGTTAATAAGCTAGTTAATTAATAAAAATCTGACCAGATTAAGGTCAAATATGAAATAATAAATCAAGGAACAAAGACATTTCTGCCCAAAATCAAAAAAGTCCTGAAAAGCACTGATAATTAGTTAACGATGTGTGGCATAATCATACAGAGCAATATAGTCGATATGTCTGACAACACTACAACTTTTTCTATATACCGTGGCTATCATAGCGTTGACATGCTCACAATGTTTCCTATTCATATATCCATGAAAATCAATTCATAATGTTCTTCATATCCATAAAATTATTTCAAGGCATCATAAAAGTTTCTAACAATAATATGCATGTGTACAAGTTTATTGAAAACATTCTTCTTTATGTCTTGTATTTTTGATTGGGTTTTTATGTCGTACTTAAGGTTATTAATATGCGGTGTGCTAGCCCAATGGGTAAACGGAATCAGTCTTCATGCCACTCAGGCACTGGCAACAACAGAAAACCAAAATAAAGATACGATAATATATAGGTGAATAAAAGCGATGCAACACTCGATAGACTTCTTGTTGCTAGTAAGCTCCAAGAGGTCCCGGGCAACAGGAAGCTCCCACACAATGTAAGATATCAAAGTATAATTTTAGGATGGTATAAACAGGTTAAACAGGATGAAGAATTTTGTACCTTTGTTACCTTTTTACTGACAGTGAACGATACCATAATTAAAGCAGTGTGCTGGAAAACAACTGAGCTATACTGATGTTAAAAGCCTCATGTCATGCAATGTCATTGTTGGGGTGATTTGAAAAGAAAAAGTTCTTATGGTGCAGCAACAACAATTGCACACAGAATTGTCCATTGTCACTACACTACCGCTCTGCACCTATCAAATATGTCAAACTAGTCAAGAATTGTCAGTGATGACATTCACCTATAACCTTTAGAATGCTTCTGTGTATCCTGCCTCTGTTTTACTGTTTCTTGGACTATTTATAATGATATATAACCTTTGAGTCAAGGTATATCCCAAATTAGCAATATATTATCATTCCATTGTTCCACCTGGAAGAAGCCCAGTTAAGGCTGGAACAGGTTAAAAGATACAACACATAAAACCGACAAAATTAGCTTACAGAGAAAGACTAAGTTAGAGATATATCTTAGCCTATAAATAAAACACATTATAACAATAGGCGCAATGTAAGTAACTTGTACCATATAAATAGCAAAACTGGGCAACAAATTAGACAAGACATGGCATTAAGCAAGTAAGTTATGTCATTGTTAACATTCAGACAGGATAAGTGCGATAAGAATGGAGAACTAGTTGAAATATAAGCTTCGCAAAGTCAACATAATAAACAGCTGATGTAATGAACAAAGTAAAGGGTATCTAGAAAGCTAAATTAGGCAATGAGGCAATGAATAAACAAACTGTGCAATTAGGACGTTATGTAATAACCTAACTACTCGTAATCAAGTAGATTGTAGACATTTCATTATTATACATTACATTACCATATACACTCAAGGTTTCTGATAAAATGATGTTCATTATAACCAAAACCAGCATTTTAAGCCTTTCGTGACCAGTTACTCATCCTTGGCATGTTTGAATAAGACATCGTGCACAAAAATAGCAAATAAAACTATGGTTAAGCTTGCTACCTTAGAAGAAAAGTGTGATAGCCAGATTTTCAAAGTATTTAGTTGAGTAGCTTAGAGTAGAAACAGGAATATTACTTTTACTAATAATTCTTTAAAATGATGGATGTTGTTCATCTTGCTGTCATAGTAACTAAAAGACATTCAAATACTCGCTGATGGGAACTTCTTAAACAAGCCCTAGCAATACAAACAATTAGAATATAGATGTTTGCTTGCTGTGTAGCAATTGGGAGAAAATAGCAATGTTGTACATCTTTTCAGACCTCTCACTAATAGGAATACACACAATGATCAACTGACTTCTTTCTAGTGATGTCAAAGGGTTAAAGGGGGACAGTCAAAAGATTATATTTGTACAAGAGTAATCCAAGTTCCTGTGTGATGTTTCTTTTTTCACTTTTGTTTATATAATGCCTTGTTGCTTGGATTCATTCACAACTGATGCCTACATGTTTGTCTGTAGTATGTATAGTACCATATTAGGGAGGAAAGAAATTTCTTGGCTGCGCTTTCAATTCCCAACTTTTAGTTGTATACAAAATAGTACTTACCCCCTACCATTAACAGAAATCATATATAAATGTTAATTTGCTGCAAAAGACAACTTAATATCAACTTTTTTTATTTGTCAACCGGTTTAATTTAAGAAAAAGAAAAAACAAGGGCTCTTAGAGACATCTGTTTTAGTTTTGTTTGAGTAGGAAATGCCTAACAAGAAACTTTACATAAGAGGCTGTTGGCACTTCAAGCATTTTTTCTGTTTTTCTATACATTAATGCTTCGTTTTTAAGATCTTACTTTGAAGATTTACAGTAATTAATTAACACACTTGCTGTTTCTATTATTCTTCAATTCGAAAAACAACATAGATTGATTTGATTGTTTAAATGTCAGTAAATCATTACAATTTTGTCTGATGAGTCAGAAAAGGTGGTCTGTCATAAACATTCACCCATTCATCATTATTAAGATAGGATGAGTTACTGAGATAGGTGTAGGACATGAGCCCAAATAGAGAACAAATAGAGATTATCACAGACTCAAAACATTCTATGTTAAAAAACTCAAGATAGAGGTCAAAACAAGTAACTGCCTCCTAATCTCTCATGAAAACAGATAAATAGTCTCTCAAAATGTAGTACCTTCTTGGATTAGAAATAGTTGCTGAGTTTTATAGTTGTGATTAGAATATGTTGGAGAAATACTGAAACTAATTTTGAAATACATAGTCATACATGTGGGTTTCTGTTTTTTTGATAAGGGTTAAACGCCATACTCAAGGGTATTTCACTTATATGACGACGGATTGTCCACTTCACACTGTTCCTTGCCTTATATTATGGTGGAAAACCAGGAGGAAACCTTGTAAAAACCATCCCTGCCATTGCCGGAGCCACTTTTTGTGACTCACTCATATACCTGATGGTCGACAGACGGACTCGATCCCGTGAACAGTAAATTGGAGTAGGATTAGGAAGCGCCTACGCTACCCCTAAACCACGGCCGCGGGCTGCAAATGAATGTATTTGCGTGTGATGTGCTAACTTGCATTAAACGATAGACCTTAATTCCCTTCAGTGTTATTTTACAATGGAAATGCTCGCTGTTCATGGCAGGAGTAATGAGCAAGGCGTTGCAGACAGCATCTTCTCAAAAATAGTTATCCAATTCCCAGAATGTTGATAATGGTCCTAATTCTAATGTACTACAAAATATGTCCATTATAGTCTTCAAGAGGGTGTATTTGGCTAAAACAACATCCATGTCAACAAGATATGATCATTTTGGGTTTTATAAAAATTGTTGAGTAGAAAAAAAAATTCTGTTATAGAAAAAGTGCCGAAAACACACTGTAACCCAGTTGCTTACTTTTTGTGACATATGTATTCTTGTATTTTTATTAAAAATAGAAGTTGCTTACTTTTTATGTATATCCCTATACCTGTATTGTTTTTATGGTACCTGTATATAAAATGTTTCAAATCATATTTTGCTCTCAGCCTCTCATACATATAGAAAAAAAGCAACACACATAGGTCATTGACTGAACTTAACATCTTATTTCTATTATTTCCCTGCTGGGAAGATTTTCGATTTATTTGACAGTGACTATTAAAGCAGACTAGGCCATTAACAGAATTGATTTACATCATTTTTGTGACAGTAAAATTGCCCTTATAATGGATCTAAGAAAGAGAAGTTATTAATGCTCTACATGTGCTCAGGTCATGAACCATGGGAGGTGTAATAATGATTATTTAGAACTATACCAAGACACTGTACAGTATTTTAACAGCTTAATAACAATAAGAGAGAAGCGATGGCCAGATAAAAAACAAATAATGTTAGTGGTTTAAATAGTTGCAGTGTTGGAGAAAAAATTTTAAAAACCTAATATTCTTTATTTTGTTTGATTCATGTATAAACACATACATGTACTTAAGGTCACTTCACTTGCTTATAGTTATATGGTGAGTCAATGCATATATCCCCTTAATCACAGTTTTCCAAAAGCGAACCAACCACCTGTTCCCTTACAGAAAAACCTTCATCAAAGGAGACAGCTTTTTGATATTCAATTTGAATTGAGGCTGACTAACACAAAGTTTCTGGAAACCCTTTTACCAGGTAATCATAATAGCTGATTATCTTAAATTAGTTGTTTGTCTGATTAGCTGCAACATTGTACTGCAGGTAATTGTCTTACCTGATGAATATCATTGCCACTGTTTGGTGAAACACTGGTGAGAAGTCACCCAGTGATTTCCATAGTCATTGGAAAATATACTTTTCCAATATACTTTTCTTAGCTCCACAAAGACATACAATTCACATTATACATATGTGAACAATTCAGTCTGTTTTTTGTAAGGGCTAGTCAAAATCGCGACTTTGTAGTATTTAAAAACAGTCTTTTATAAGCCAAGCTATCCTGCTTCAGAGAATAAATGTGATATGCAATAACAGGAAATTAATTTCTGGTTCAAAAGACCTTTAAATAAAAAGTCCGCAAAATATGTGTGTCGAATATTATTAGCTTGGAAGTATTGGTAAATTTCAAAGTGTTTATTCATAAGTCTCATATTGAAATTTGATTCCATCTCATATATACTATATGTTCTGCTAATCATTTTTGTTTTCTTTTATTTTATTGTTCAAAAACAAATCGGCTTGCAACTAACCAAATAAGCACCATATATGTATGTAAACTGGTAAACCATTCAACGTCCAATATGTTAGGTTGCAAGATTATATGAACTGAATAATCAATGTAAAATGTTCTTGGAAACCACCTCCAGTGCAGTTATGTGTTTACATGGTAATGGCACGGAGTAATGGTTTAAAAACAACACGGTCCTGAACAATTACAGAACAAGGAATCCTCTATGTTGAAAGTATGTGGGATGGGTGGAGGTGACAGAATTAACTGAATTGCAGGCAATATATACATCTGTCCAGAAATACTCAATATAGTTGAGGGTGTTGTATCCAAGGCCTTTGGGGACAGTATGTGCTAACTGCTAGTATAATCCAATACAAACAATGGTATAACTAAGGTTGAGTACATAAATAAATTTAAATCTAGAATCATGGACTTGTTTGATTTATGAACTTAGTCAATATGGTATATATGAGGTAAATATTTGTAAAATAGCTTCTTTTGTTCTGTTATTAACACAGTGTATTTCTAAAGCTCAGTGAAATGAAACAGCAAACAAAAATCTTCCATGTGAAACACTGGGATATACAAAATTCTTACAATAACATTGGTTAAGGTCACACAAACAACTAAAATAATGGTATTATTTTATAAACAATTATGATGCTGTGGAAAACTGTATGCTGAGAAGATATTGATTATTACTTCCAATATCTAATACATATAATCACACTGGTACTGTCATTTCATACCATAGTTTTAATTTCAAACGTATCAGGCAATCTGGAATGCATATTGTAGTCCATGTTTCATAAACAGAGCTAAATAAACACTTACTATCCTATAGCCACTCATGATAGTTTCAGCAGGAGAAGGATTAGACTGGTGAGTTTCTTTATTGACAGTTTGCCAAACTGTGACAATCTATGTTCTAGCACCCACATTTACCAGGATATTTCACAAGTTATCAACTAGTGTTTTATAATACATGTAGAACCGAAAGCCTACTATTTCAAAATGTCAGCAAAAATTCTCAAATGTAGGGTGGCCAATTTCCTTAATCAAGACCTTTTTTATTTCAACTTGGCTTAATTGTTTTTAATTTTTCATACAGGAAGTATCCATAACTATTCAACACTAGAATGGGACCCATTATGTAGATTATTGTGATAGGTCAAAAAGAGTAATTTTCTTCCACTTTTGTACCAGGTTAAAAATACAGAATGATGACAAAAATAGAATTCGAAACCTGACCTGTTACACAGCACAAAAACTGGTCACAACATATTCTAGTAGTTCCTGAATAAAGTAGCATAATAGTTTCCGTTATTGGGCAGTCAGTTGTGTTCTCTGACACTGGGCCAACGAGTAGAAGCCGATCTGATTTCCTTGCAGTCTATTCCAATGCCCCGTCATTAAGTTTGATACATCACTTCCCAATACCATTAAGCAATAACCATTAAGCATGATAAGTTTGTAGAAGACTGTCTGAAACCGCCTACAAAACACTGGTACCAATCACTATATAGACTAACTCAACAATGACATTAAAACAAGGACACGTGGAAATCATTATGAAAAAACCCAAACCAATTTGTATTTAAAGCTGACAAACAACATCACCCTACAGCATTAATATGGTTATTCTCTTAGCTTTTATTCTTGACATTGGTTTTACATTAATCCACAATGTAACAAAATATGTAATTATGGTTTAAATCAAAACAACAAAGCTGTAAGAAAAAAATATCCATCATTTCTGGAAGGGAAAATTGCAAAAACCAGCCCAACAATATCAGTCACCTCATGGGACTAGAACCTGTGACAAGAGGGATCAGTATTTGGGCACACTAACCAATACCCCAGCTTTTGAATACCTATTTTTGTAAATTGTCCCCTTCAGAAACAAATAGGTCAACAAAATATTTCTCTATTGACCAGTCTGGTAAGGACTACCTTTTTATTCAGTTTGTCTATTTTAAGTATGAATTTTCTGTATGCTTTACTCAATTCAAATGAGATGTGATTGACTTCAGAGTGTGCCAACAGGTTATTGATCTATGATATCTTGTAGAACTTGACCATAATGCTATAAAAAAAAATTTCGCACTCTAACCAAGTTATGACTCGATATCAATTATTTTCTTCTGCAGTGAAACATTTAGGTGTATCTGACACTAAGTGAATTTATAATTTAAAATCTATTCTATGACTGTCTTTCTATCATCACACGGAGAACAGTAGTGTTTAAACACACTGATTCACTGTCATCCAATATGAGAACATTTAGCAGAGATACACTGAAAACGAATTACAAATCTTTTCCCAATAACCAAGAGTGTGTTGAAATCAATTTCTGTCTATAAAGGATAGCTGTGGTCCCTGTGACTTCAGATTGTGTAAGGCTATGTATTTGCTTGTGGTCCACACTTCAATGGCCTCTGTATTCACAGTTTGATATTGCTCACACGTGATCAACCCGTCCAGGCCACAAGTTCTAATTTTATATTTGCACATCTTTCAAAATTATGCCATGTGCAGAAAACAAAATTACTTGAATAACATGATAGAGGCCGAAATTTAAAACTGATTGATTTAGTTACATAAACAGGGAAATTTGACCCGAGGCAGACATTGCTTTATGTTATCATCCCAGCAGTTCTGTCCATTTTTTTCTTCAATCTAAAAAATACAATTGAATGATGATAATGGAATGCCTGCTACATACATGTAGAAGGGGATTCTGTGTTTGACACCATACATAAAGTAATTTCACTCTTATAACAGTGTTCCTGTCCCAGACATTGGATAAAAGCCCCAAAAATATATCTTACCATGTAATAAGATTTAAATTACACTAATGCCATAGTAAAAATCTATTGCAACATGACATCATCCATCAGACAATCCCTTCAAATTGAGCTTCCACCAAGTGACAGCCTCTTTAGATTAAACTAAGTATCTTGTTACTATTGTCGAACTAACAATTTACAACAAGTTAGACAAGGTAAGTGAACTTAATAAACAAATAAATACTAAAGATTGAGCTGCCTGTAGCAAAGTTAATGACAAAAATCTGCCCAATGATACTAATGGCTTATTAAATAGACCCACACAGCTGCTCAACCTTCACGTGGAGCTAACTACTAACAAATTAGCCATTTTTTGCCACATTTACAAAACTGTGCTGTTAAGATCCTTGTTAGCAGTTCATTAAGGAACAAAATAGCTGTAATTTCCAAACAAATGATAAAGTATTCAGCCAAAGGTCAGAAGAGTATGCCTGACAAAAAAAAACATTTTAAAGCAGGTAAAAAGCTTTGTATTGAAAGCCAAAAATAAAGACTTTAAAGCATTAGTCAGTTTAAACCACTCTGAGCATGATCAAGTAGATTATAACTTTCTCTTTCCAATACCATCTTCTCTTGATTTTTTTCTCTGTTTAATTACCATGTATGGCAGTAGAGAATACATAGTTGCTTGGTGTTTGGTAAATGAGGTGGCTGCGCTTTAAACAAATAATAAGTATAGTTTGTTTTCTGCAAAAGAAACTTATCACCATATCATTTTCATTTGACAACAGTTTAATGTTTAGCTGCCTAGTGCTTTTAGGAAATTCACAATGATTTGTTCCATAGTATTCTCATTCTGTCCTTAGTCTGAAGAATGGCCTCAAAAATGTGGGATGACCACATTTTACTGTTTAATTGTCAGATAAACTTTGTATAACAAAGCCTATTGTTGTTGGCATAAGATTTCCTCAAATAATTTCTGTGTATTTAGTGAAATATTGTTGACTCCCATCTTTCTTAAATCAATAACTAAGACACCCCTGTATAGCATGAGAAGTCCTTCGCATAACCAGGCTCTTACAACATATACTGTGTAAACCGTTTTTGGAAACTCCAATGTACAGTAAATTCCATCTGACTAACTTAATCTTCATGTTTTCTTCCTAGAAACTGTTAAATGAAGGGGAAGAGAACACATTCTCTGAGTAGTCAATCTAACTCCGAGTAGAATGGTGGTTGCTCATGAGACTCACGAGTGAATAACCTTGTCCAAGACATTTAAAGTTTTAAAAATGAACCAACAACCTTCAAAATGAAATGTTATAGTATACTGGTAAATGAGGCATGAATTCTTACCCAAAACTAAAAAAATAAGTTTCTGGTCAGTTGAAACAAGTATCCTCATTTCCGAGTTATAAATCTCACCTTAAGCATGTGTCTACAGTCCTACTGAGGACTGTTATTCATTCACAAATGATGTGGGTAAAAATCTAATTAGCAGGTTCTATCTGGTAACAGCTTTAACACTGTCTTAGTGCATAATGAATATTCTCTAATAATTGAAGATAAAATCAAACTAAAACTGGGGAAAATGATCAGACTAGTAATAGTGTGCATGCAGTTAAATGAATGGGGGCCATGGTTTATATTTAGTTTAGCGGTATGTTATAAAGTACTGTGAATTATGTGCAATTTGTGCAATTCATGGTAAAAAGAAATATTGACCCATATCCTATTTAAAAAAACTAAAACAGGGCTAAAATGTTCAAAGTTAACATGGTCAAAACTTTTGACTACACATGCAAAATTTCATACTAAGTCTCCAAAGACTAAAGACCATAAGTAGGTCACTTGCATGAGTATGGAACATTTCTAGATAGTTAGTTTTAGGATATTAACAGTATATCTATATCATTCACAAAGTACTTAAGACTCCTGGCTAATGAGCAGAGTGCACCAACCTGTAAGTGCTGGGTGGTAGGCACAACCCAGGTGGCTAACTATCATAACATTTCTTTGGTTTACGACAACAAGCAAATTATCAGGAACATATAGCTCATAGTTCTACTTAAATTAATCCTGGATTGGTTGTCATTAAATGTTTAAGGCCTATCTCTAAACCTATGTCAGCAAATAAATCTGATGTTAGTGACTATAAGTGGTTTTGAGCAACTATGCCCTGGAGACAATTCACCCAAGCAATCTTTTCTGTAGCTTAGTTGATCCAGATTACCAAGGCAACCAGAGTATTATGTTTTTTATCGTGACAATAAAGATTAACTTCTAATATAATGGCTTGTGAGCTATACTATGTGATCAAAACAAAAGTTATGGCCCTTTTTTAGCAACACCGTACAAAATAAAAAATAATCCATAATGTATGTTTTTGTATATACTTACCCTGTTGTCTTTATTAACATCAAGTAAACAGGTTGTTGAAATAGATTTGGAGTTCTGTATCTCTGATCGTCTATCATATCATGTAGCTGTAGAGATACAGATATTAAATGCTCCCAATCGTGTAATTTTAAGTTTACATTTACCGACTTTTATGTGTTCCATTAACTTTACTGCCCAGTTATGTTTTGTATTCTGAACGCAGTGATACATTTTTTATATCAATTGCATCCTAAAATCATCCAGAATCTGCATTTAAAAAAAATGGAACACCACGGTCCAACTTCTTGTTGTCAAACCGCCATATTCCTAGCCTGGCCCCATCTCCCACAATGCATCATGCTACTCGAAATCCCGCTGTAGGGCAATTACACGATTAAAAGCCTTTAAACTCAGTAGCTAGTTGTTGAAAGTATATTGATCATGTATCATAACATGTCTTAAGAACTGTTAGGGGGAGTAGAGTATTGTTTACTAACAACGGTTAACCTAAAATTCTCCACTGAAAGCCTTGAGTCAAACATAACATTTCTGCAGCTAATATGTGAGGCAGAAACCTGTTCGAAAGCTTACAAACTCCGTGAACTTCTTGATAGTAATCCTCTAGTTTGTCTTCATGAATAATCATGTTTCTTGTGAAACATCACCTGTAAACCTTTCAATATATAACTGTCATAACAACTGCCATTTATCAGTGACTTTCTGTCCAACACTCAAGGGAGGAAAGGGAAGCTTCTCTTGTATCTCATAATATAGACTGTTATGCCAGTTAGTTCATGAGATGGAGTTCCTACAGCACTGAAAAATGAACTAGAAAATTACTGTTTTCTGTTTTTCTTAATCTGAAGCTGTGTTCCATTTAAAGGTGACAAATTATCACTCTCCTTGGGTAAAGCCTTTGTGGAGAATATCTTAACTGACAAACATAACAATGCATCATCCGGAAAACGAAGAGATTTTGACAGTTCTGAAATAAATCAGAAACTTATGTCACAAATGACAGAGCCAGAGGTTTGTAGTTGTTCAAAAGGATCATTCTTCTTCACTCTACAGTTATACACTATTAACAAACTTTCCTTTATGTTGGGTGTCTTTCAAAAAAGGCATCAGTTCCCAAACAAAGAGCTTGCTTTAGAGGCGATAGGGAACTGGGATTGTCACATGGAAAGATTTGATTGATGTTCAGGTGTTTCTACACTCCATGAAGACTTTGTGAATAACAGTAAATGATGAAATCTGATTTGAATAAGTTATCAAAAGAAGATTTATAAGCTGCAGTTTTAATGGGTTTCTATCAGTGTTAAGTTTAATAAGTAATAGTGTGTATTTACATCGTTTCCTCGGAAGAAATACATTTACAAAGCATTAATCCACAAATAGTACTTCAAAGGTAGATTGTAAAAAGAGAGTCTTATCATTCCATCTGTATAACAAACAAAAGAGAATTTCTTTGAATAATGCTGATGTGAAATGCAAATCATTTGTAAAAAAAATGTTCCTATGAACACAAGTCTATATTTAAATGACGTGGTGTCAGAAAATCTGTTTTAGCCAAGATAAATCCAATGTCCAAATAAAGACCAAAGAGCTATTATTCGATCACATGAGAACAAAATAAAATCAATATGAAAATACTAAATATGATATTGTTTGTTTGATTGGTGTTTAATGTCGTAATCACAGGCATTGCACTTATATACGGACAAATTATCCACTTCTCATTTAGCCTTTCTTAAATAAGTAAAGAAATTGAGAGAAAACATAATTAATAAAAATCACCCCTGCAGGTGCTGGAACCACATTGTGTGACATCCTAATATACCTGAGGTAGACCTTGATGAGGATCAGTAAGCCAACATGGTAACCACTGAAGCTCATCTATGGGCCAGGATAGATACAAAGTTAGAGGATAACAATGCATTTTGTCAAACAATTTTCAGGCAATATGATAGGGTATTTCATACTTGAATTGTGCTACGTGTGTATTTCAATCCTTAGCTAAATATCAATATATCTAAATTGGAAAATCTTGTTTTCAATATTCCTAGCCAAACTTGTGAGCATAATATTACTGAAGCCTGATATAGGGGTCACATTCATCCCCAGCTGTTCCTTCATAATAGTGGGGTCAGTCAAGGGCCAGCATTCAGTCTAAACTATTAATTCTCCAAATTCCATTATGTAACGGCTTCACAATGCACTCGAGTGTAACGGGGTTAAGGAATGCAAAGGGATTAAGGGGAGAGCTGATTGCCTGCTTTAGAGGCCCGATCACCATACAGAGACGGGTGATCAGTGGTATAATTGGACAGCTTTACCCGTAAAGGATCAATAAGATATCATAACGATAACCATAGCAGATTTTAGGGGTGTTTAAACGCCAATCTTCAACTGACCTGATCTAATACAAATAGATGACCACTGTCCACTATTTACCACTATGATCAGCCAAAATATCCAAATGTTCTAATATAAGTGGTAATAGAAAATAGATCAATGCAAAACTACAATATCTTTTATTCAAATATTGTCAATAAGGAAACAGGAAACAAAATATAGATTAAAATTTTAGGATTTAAATTTTTTTTTTTTGGAATGCACTAAAAGCAGAAGTTTTCGAACACAAAAATACATATTTTTTCTCTGCAATAAAATATTATTGAACATCTATCTTTAAAAAAAAAATTTTTCTTTTTTTTTCTTATGTTTTAGTGGTAAGGAAAGACACACAACACTCACAATAAAGTGTATGGTAATGACAACAAAACACTAAACAATACAATAGTGAAGTGAAAGAGGCCATTGTCAAATCAAGTTTCTGTTGCTGTTTAGCTCTTACAGCACTAAAATTTGATTATTCACCTCTCCAAGTCATATTATTAACACACCAGATAAACCAATCATTTGCTCCATTTGACAATCAATTGAGAATAAACTCTCGCAAGTCTTTTGATCTATCCATGAACAAGGGATGTGAACAGTAGGAGGTCGGTATCTGTCATATTTGTGTATAATTCTATGTACCGGTATTTGTATATAAATATATACAGCTATTGTAATTGTCTAAAATTAGGACAAGATGTTCATTGATGTTGGGTTTAAGTCAACTGACCAGCTGATAGTATAGTTCAATGTTTAAAAATGTTCGTAAGCCAAGATCGAACAAACAGAAAGAAACAAATGTGACAGTTTTGTGCTGAAGAACAGCTGTTCTCATCTAATCATAGGATTTGTGTCAAGTCAATATCAGTCAATGTCAAAACCAGTAGGTTACATTTAGGATTACAACTGGCCATATATCCCATCTAAATGTCAGAAACAAATGATGAAATCACAGCAGTAATACCCAGATTGCTTTGTACCTCACACATAATCTACATCTCCAATAATACCTGATAATGAGACTTTACTCATATCACAATACATGTGCACATTATTACATAACTTTGACTGTATGTATCAGTATAAATCCAAATAATTACATTCCTGTCCATTCAATGTTAAATCTGGGATTACAATATACAGGGATATGAAGCTCGGCTTTATCCAGGCCCAATCCACATAAAATCAGGTACTCGGTATTGTTCTCATTCATCCATTTCCGT
This sequence comes from Mopalia vespertina, assembly GCA_030265115.1. Classification (NCBI taxonomy): domain Eukaryota; kingdom Metazoa; phylum Mollusca; class Polyplacophora; order Chitonida; family Mopaliidae; genus Mopalia; species Mopalia vespertina. The sequence continues at coordinate 15,714 of JAQQZZ010012216.1, read as the reverse complement.
AAAGCAGTTGGAAAACTGGTGAGCTTGACAGTTGTCAATGTGTATTCCTATGGTGATAGAAAGATCATGAGAGTCTCCTTCCTTCACGATTGTTTTAGTTGTTTTAAACATCCACAAAAACATATACATATCTGACATATACGGAATGCGAATATAGAAGAACGAGCATTAACTTCTCCTCTATTGATATTCAGTGTCAGTTTGGCGGAAATACAAGTATAATTCAATCCATTCATGCCCCCAATGACTTGGTCAAAAATAAACCAAAAATATTAAAATATACTATTTGCTTGATTTTCTTAGTTTGTGCAATCTAAAAAAATAATCGAAATATTAATTTATCTGAATTGTGAATGAAACTTGACAAGCATTAACTTGCCTTTGACGGATTTACATGGTTGACAAGGGGGGGGAATGAAAAACTGCCATAGCGGTTTGAGACACAAAAGAGTCCTGAATGCCTTCTCTTCCTTCAATCTTCAAATACAAGGTTTTTCTAGTCCAACATTAGATTGTTATTTGACCAAATGCTCTTTCTCCGAGTTATAATAATACCTTCTACAGAATTAAAGATAATCTTTTATATATACTTAAGTCTTTTTATTTCTGAAAGCAGCTGTAAAATGGAAATATTTTTGTGAAATCAAGTAATTTTCATTCAACGCCACTGCCTTCTTCGCTTGCAAACCGGTATAGCACCTCGCCAGTTCTCGTGCTCTGAGAGAGAGATTGTGATTTCATCGGCAATTCAAGGGTAAAGCTTGCTGTTACACATCCCTTTATATTGTAATCTCAGGTTAAATGCAGTGAGGCGAGTGGTTTAATTTTTTTTTGTTGATGTTCCAATGATCCCCAACTATGTTTAAGTCATGCCCATTTTAACCATTAAGGTGCACTATTGGTTTTATTAGCATTTATTCTACGTAAAACATCATGGCTGACTGCCTGTTCATTGTGAAAGTGCATGAAAAGCCAATAGTGCACCTAACTCAAGTAATCTGACAATCCAAGCTGTAGATCAAAACTGAAACATATTTTTTCTTTGATCACAGTATTTACCCTAGTGATGGAGTGAACTGCTATTGTAGACTGGCTCAGGAAATGGGTGAAGAGGATTCATCATCTTTGCTAGCCAAGAGTTTTATTCCGTGCTACCATGCAGTACAACCCTTGGCAGATTGAGCACATACAACCAAACACTACTGTCAAGCGATGGATTAGTTACATGGGAACTTCTACATAACCAATCAGATGTTGTGTTACGACAAAAGTCTGCTAGCAAAAAATGTAGCAATTTTCAATAATGGAAGTTGGTGAAGTGTTGTCAAAAAAGGACATGTTCGGTGTATTTCAACCCACTGAGAGTATTGCAAATCTTTATATATATGCTAAAAGGGCTTTACAAAGTTAAACTAATTGTCAAAACTTGAGTATGCCATTCAAACTATGTTATCAGCGCTTTAACTAGAAACTTGGTCAGTTTATCTGCCAGGAGGCGTAACTGTTATTCTGGTTTATATGCGCTGATCCGCCAGGCATTTTAATGCAGAGTAGCTTTGAATAAAAGTCTTGGCTAAAGAAAATGAGGACTCCTATGATCTGTTATCAGATTGAGATCTGGCATACGAACAGGGAATAACTTTTGTGTTGTAATCCGCAAATGAAAATAAAAGAACATCTGCTCTTAACAAACCAACAGTGACAACTCCCTTACTTTAAATCACTACATGGCACATACATTATACATTTATATAACAGAAACTATCATTTTGAGTTAAATAATCGATAAACAATGTAAATATTGGTGAACATCAATAAAATTCACTCTATAAACCTAAATTTTGAAACTTTTATAGATTATAGGTTTTATATATTACAGTTATATCAAGTCAAAAATGTGACAAAGTATATGTTATTTGAATCATTTAATGAACAGGTTTATCAGCTACAGAGAAGAGCAGTAGTGTTGTTTATGAATTATGAACTATAATCTTGTTTTAAAATAGCTGTTTTCATTCAAAAGTCTTTATCTATGGGTTTGCCAGTTCAAATTAAGTATTGACTCAATAATATTTCACTAATACATTTATGAGTAGGTTGTCAGTGCCTTGTGAATAGAACACTATGATAAGTCCCCTGAAAGACTTCACTCTTATGCCTGTGGGTGGTACATTGAAGAGACTTCATTAACTAACTGAACCAGGGCATGGAGTTAGTCTGGATATTAACTGTTGGAGTAAAGCACCCTCATATAAGTGAAATAGACTTCGCAATGGGAATAAACACCAATCAATCCATTGCGTATAAATTTATTTCTAAGATGCCAGATACAGATTTGTGCCGATTATCAGCTTAACAGAAGATAAAATTAAGATTTTATTAAATGTCCAAGACTTAAAATTTCTTTTAATAAGTAAAGCAAAAAAAATTAAATTAAAATAAACACAGGACTTTCAGAATTTCCTAAGCTGCAGAAACTATTGTTTATTAAAACATTATGTGAAGTGTTAATTCAGTGACAATATGTGTTCTTTGAGGGTTTGCTATTTCCAGTCAAAATACCATACATGTAATTACACTCCTCATAATGATGCCAAGACAATTTAATCTGTAAAATGAACAGAGTTTCACTGCTTTTGTCCCTTTGGAAGCCAGTATCCCAGATTAATCCGATAACAATATCTTATCCTATCGAAAATCATAATAATCTGCTGCAGCTGTGCAGAGATTTTTCTACAGAAATACTTTACCTACATCCATGGCCCCAAACTAGGTAGATAATCTGTTTGCAATCCCTGATATTTTCAACAAATTTGTCATACTAAAACTTTTGAGAGCATACTCAGTTGAATAAAAAGTAATTGAAAATTGCCGAAGCTAAAGCACATTCTGGTACAGAGCTGATAAATTAACCAAAAAAGAGCTGAATTGCTTTACAAGGATTTTATATGTCATTGTTAAATTGTTTAATCAACCACATCATTTTCAAAACCCAACAAAGGGGTCCTGTAAAAAAAAGCAACCCTTTGAACAAATTGGTTAACTCATTGAATAATATGTGTTTGAACTCTGATCAGATTGTCTAAGCCCAGTCCACTTGTCTGCATATTGTGTATACTCAAAGATTTGCATAACCTTTGAAGCTTATTTATCTGGTTAAAGTTTAATTTATGGGGGTGGGTGATTGTGAGAAATTGTGTTAAGAGATGTATGTATCAACAGCCAATCTTTCTTAGTAGAAATGAGTGGATGGATAGTATTAACTTGGACCCACACAGTTTATAAGTAGCTTTTTTATCGCTTCTGACTAGAGGTAGCTTGTCAACACCAGAACTGTATCATCAATTCCAGACTATGTTTTAGTTGGGTTTCAATGACAGACAATACAAAGGGAAAGACATCTGGACTGACAGATATTGTGCCTAACATCTGTGGGGAAAACCAATACAGAAAAAGGCTGTTTTCTACACATTAAAGCTCGTGACTGGCAGGGCCTGTCATCAGTAGAACTTATATATAGATCCACCCTTGATTAAGTCTGCACGCCACCATTGAATGTATTTAGCAGTTATAGAATATAAATATCGTAAACTTAAGGTTATTTCACTCACAGGACAGTTGCGAAAGCTTTTATCAATTCCAAGCTTCAGAAAAAGCATCTATAATTGATCTTATGTTTCCCAGGATAATATACAGACAACCACATTTGTCTTCACAAATAAGTTGTTTTAAACAGTATATGTTGACAAAATACTTAACTAGACTAGTTATAAGTTTTGTTATAATTTCCCATCAAAACTGTACTCAACATTTCAGAATAAATTGCATATCAACAAAAAAAATGGTACACAATGAAGATAAGAAAACTTTCAATTAAAAATGTTCACAGTCTGCAATGTTGACTTTTCTACTGGTTTTGAAGACAAGGCAAAGAGAGCAGTTTTTCACTGGAACCAGTTAATGTGTTGCAAATAAAAAATTACACTCAAAAGGCTGTATTGATTTTGAAATCATTTTCCCATCTTGTCCTTAAACAAAATATTCCCCAAATTACAATGCACTGACTGAAATAGCGTTGAAATTGACCCTGACGAAATTACATCTGCGCACTTTTGCCGGGGTATAAAAGCATGTCTATAAGGAAATAGTAAAAGGGGAAATTGGTTTTGGTTAATTTTTTTTCCTATGATGCATATGTGGTAAACTGAACAGACAGCCGTCCAGAAAAGCAGTACATCAGTTTAGCAAGAAAAAAAGTCTGTTTTCTTGCTCAGCAATGATAGAAAAAACAATTATGTTCTTTGAAAAATTACATTATTTTAGAGGAAATGCTACAGTGCTTAATCTTACACAAGAGTAACATATACCTTCTGTTACAAAAATTGAAAGGTTTCGCTTGAAACAGTGTAAACACTTTAATGTTTTATATTCACGATTAATACTTGTATAATAATATCATTACCAACAGGATATTTGCCAAAAAATTGTTTTTCATATTTTGTTCATATAAAAATACCCTACTTCTCAAAGCCTAAATTTTTTTATAAATGGTATGTACCGCTTTTTTTTTTTTTTTTAATATAGAGTTTTTGTTAGTTTCTTTATGCTATAATTTTGAAACCACAGTTCTGCTCATCACAGCTATAGTTGTAGTTACTAATGAACCTTGAATTATGGTAATAATAATGGTTTATTTACATAGAACTAGTTCCCAGAGCACAATTGTTTTGATTTGCAGATATCTCAGCTGATGAGGTCTTATGAAGGAGGTAATCATGTCAAGGGAGGACATGATTACATTTTAATCTCACAACGTAATTGGTACATCATTGTAATATAACAAAAATGATTCATAAATGATTTTTGAGAAGTTTCTAAGGCAGTTATGAGTTGGTATATGTTCAAAATAACACCATAAACTCATATTACAAGTAAAGATTATATTAAATGATAGTTGTGAACTTACAATATTGCCTAATTAAACAATATGTTGAGGAATGTAAAGTCTAAATTTTATTTCAACTATAAAGCGTACTATTTTTGGATTCAACATGTAACAAGACACATAAAGAGTAAGACAACCTTTAAGGTCATGTATTGCTACAAAACTGTTACAGGATGTCAACAAAGTACACACTAAAAACCAGGGAAACTATTTAATTCACAGCAAAACAAATTTAGATACTATCAATTTTCTGTGGTTTTATGCCATAGATGAAGGCTTCCACTCAAGATGGTATGTTTGTAAATCGATGAAGGAGCTGGGAACAAAGACAAGACAGGACGAGGCAAAAATATCATCTACACATCTATACCATTAATAATCGAATAAAACATTACTCTCTTTAGGATTTGTGACTTCACAATACAAGTTTGATGATGCAACTTGTGTTCTTAGTGTAAGGTAGGGGGACTATCATTTAGAAAGCCTGAGTAACTGTCCTTGTTAAACATTAATAGCCTCAGCTTCCCCTCATCGATTCTTTTTCAAGAGTGGACAGTTGCCTGGGCAGTCTCCCACATCTCTTAAAGGTTTTACTTAACTTTTGCTTGCAATGTTTGTCTTCAATCTTCTGATAACATGTTTGTTTTATTGCAGGTTTTTGGCCATTGGGGTTAGGTTTGTGTGACTTCTTTGTGACCTCCGATGTTCTCATGTGTACCTCCTCTATCATGCACCTGTGTACGATATCCCTAGAACGCTACCTCGCCATCCGATTTCCACTGTGGACCAGAAACAAGTCCAAACAGGTCGTGATACTAAAGATAGGGTTAGTATGGGCAATCTCCTTAGCCATATCTAGCCCAACCACTGTGTTAGGCTTCGTCAATCCTGTGAATATCCTCAGTAATAGACACTGTGCCCTGGCCAATGATTATTTTGTGATATACGGCTCCATATTAGCATTCTTTATCCCCCTTCTTATCATGATTATAATGTACACCTTAACAATCCACATACTTTACAAGCAATCTCGTATGTGTGGCTCTAAGGGGGCTAGGAAAGGATCTCATCCATTGGTCAGAAGATCAACTAGCAGTCGACACAAGACAAAAGACATTTCAGCGCGTTCAAGAAGTCTTCCTTTAACAGGGAAGACAGATCGAAGGCCTCATAGATCTCATCAGTGTAACAGAGAAGAAAATGGCAAATTTAGAACAATTTTCAGAAAGTCCCAATCAAATTTGGATAGGCCGTTGTCGCAAACATCTGAAACTGTTCCATTGAAGCAGGCCCATATTCAGGACCAATCTCACCCAGACGACAGTGGACCTGCGACTCCAGAACTTAGCAGCCAAAGTCACGACGACGAACCTCCAAGGCTCCTTCTTCTCCTTAAAAAACACAACCTGGCTATTAAAGCAGCTAATCTGCTTCTTCTACGCAAGGAAGAACTTCCAAGAGCAAATAATGTACAGACTGAACAACGGGCTTCAAAAGTCTTGGGGATTGTGTTTGCCATTTTTGTTGTATGCTGGGCCCCTTTTTTCTGTGTAAACATCATGACAGCATTGTGTAAAACTTGTTCAATTGACCCTACACTATTTACAGTGTTTGTGTGGCTAGGGTATGTATCAAGCACTCTGAATCCTATTATATACACTATATTTAACCGTGTTTTTAAGGTGACATTTTGGAAACTTCTGTGCTGTAAATACAACAAACTAGGCAGGTCAAGGAGCCCTAATAAGAGAACTGCCAAGTCAAAGTACCATAGTGTCCGTTGTCAGTCCACTTTTGGTGGAGATGCTTTAAGTGCCATGAATACAAATACTGATACGGTGTTTTGATACAGTGTCAAACACAAAAAATGGCATAATTTATAGACAGATATATCATCATTGTCAACAAAACAACATTTTTAATTCTGTGTTTTGAATGAAAATAAAAGATTCATCTCATCCACATGGTGATTCTTATTTTGGTTTATTTTTATACTATAACAGTTGCTTTTTTTTTAAAACAGGCATCTCATTGGGATGAACACGATTTTATTTATTAGTTCGTGGTTTATCTTTGCAGGTTACATTGAAGAATAAATGTGGAGTCATTTTTTTTTTTTAATGTTCATCCTACATTATTTATTTCCCTTCATGTTTCATATGTATCTATATACCATATATACCCATGTACAAGACGCACTTTTTTTCACCAAAACCCAGACTTATGTTTGGGGTATGACGGTTAAACAGGGATAGGATTCAAGTATGTTTTTTCCCAGCTTGAAATTCTGCCGATTGGCGCTGTAGGTGGTACAACTACAGTGTCTAATAGTTGTCATAAACATAGGCTGGAGACCAAAGAGTAGACTATCACCTATTTATCAGCCTGAGCTTTATTTATTATTTTAGTTGATTGCTGCTGTGCACTGTCATTTATCTCAGCACAGTAAAATTGGAGGAGTTGATATATAAATAAAAATAAAATAAACAAGTGAATACAAAACCTTTTAAAAATGTAGCCTTTCACCACTTGACCAAGATGTCATTTGGAAACAGCCCACGCATACCACCTGACTATGGAGTGATCCACTCCACTCAGCAGAATGGGTGATAGCCATTGATAATTCTACAGGATGTTTTTAAATGTTTTGTTTGTCTAACAATTATCGTCAACGGATTTATAATTGTTCTAAAGCCAATAGTGAAAATTGATCAGGAAGTCATGTTGCGTTACAACAATGCTACAAGCCCTTGGATAATTGCTGGACTTTTCATGCTGAAAATATGTGTGGTAGGGTTTGTGATATTAACATATTATGTAACAATATTAAGTACCTGCGTATAATTCATAATGTTAGATGTTTTTTCAAGGTTTTAGGTTTCGATTAGGGGGTACATCTTAAGCCCTGCTTATATCACACTAGGCTTCGATAGAACTAATGGCAAGAGATCACTTATGTCACAAAACACTTCGCGCATCAGTGTCTAGCAGCAACTCACTGGAACTAGTTGGTCGCAGTCATACAAGCGCTTATGTCACTTGCGATTACTTGGAACTAGTTACGATCAGTTGCAACTGGTCGTAGAAAGTAGAACATGCGCAACTATCTGGAACTGGACTGTAACTAGTTGCCAATAGAGTAGACGCAGCAGAGACACAGATGCACGTTTGTCACATTCTAAGCTACGACTGATTAGTTGCGGTCAATCGTCAACTGGTCCACTGGAACTGAACTAGTACTCACTTGACGTAACTGCGACATAAGCTAGGCTTTATACGTCCTGTACATGGGTATATACGGTATTATATACTTTAATGCTCTCAAAATGAAGGTGTTAACTGGCAGCCTACATTCAAAGGGAAAAGAAACAAAGCAAAGTCGAAACAAAGTCTTAGCAAGTTGTTGAAAAAACATTTTTATAGAATCCCTCTTCTCCAATAAATGCTTTCTAAACTTGGTGCTAAAAGTAAAATATCTAGTGGAATGTTCCTACCACATTTGTTTTAGTGATGTGACTGGGTTTAATCTATAAAAATGTTGTGCATCAATGGATATAACATTATTCTGTATATTTGTACAGTCTCTGTTTTCACCTGATACAAATATATAAGTAAAACCTGGTTAAACAAGTCCACTATACAATTGACTTACAGCACAAAACTGTTTAGGGGACGTAATATGTAATGCATGTCCACAATAAGTTTATTACAATCTTTTGTTTTATTTCTTCCCTTAAATCAATTACAAAGAAATAAAGGTTTATTTTCCCTGAATTGCAAACAAAACAAAATTTCAATTAAATTGCATCACAAAAAAATATGCAAAAAAGCATTACAAGCTAAATTCCATCCTCAGAATACATAGACAGTAATATTCTCCACAACAAAACTAATTTATTTACCAGACAGTTTTGCCTGTAATATATTCAATTTGGCACCATTTCTATCATCATTATTTTTGAGTAATGAACTCCAAGTTCATTTCAGGCCAGTTGCCATGCCAACAATAATGGCAATGGTTTCAGATAATTGAACAAAGCCAGTAAATGTAATTTTAAAAAGCATCATTTTCGATAGCCAGAAAGTGTTTTTGCATAGAGCTGTACAAATGTATACACATGTATCACAGCGGAAAGCTCTATCCCTGACCACATTATGCACATAGTGCATTTCTAAAGAATATCACAACCATTTGTTTTTAATATATTAAGCATTACCTTATTTTACGTATATATACAATATTATAGAGTTTGTGGTTTGGTGGAAATCCTAGAAGACAAGTTGTAAAAACCACATGATAAGCAACCATAGGAAAGCAACCCTTTTATTATTGGATTGAAAGGTGTCATCGAATACGTTGAAGTAGTTTCATATGTCCAAATATCCAGTCTAATGAACCAGGACAAGGACAAAATAACTTATTCTTATTACAAATGACAACAACTTTTCATTTTAATAACAATACTGCAGATTTATCATCACACATATATTTAAAACAAAACAAGCCAAAATAGCACCAATTAAACATTGTTTAGAATTTCATGTATCCTTTTCAAATTGTTTGAATATTTAAAAAGGATTTCTGAAATGATATCAAAACGTTGTGACCAAGAAGAATTATCAATATAAAATTCTTACTTGTTTAATGTTATCTAACTTCTAAATGCCACTCAAAGTGTTAAGAGTACATAAATTTGAATTTAAACAAAAGAGTTAGGTGAGAAAACATAGGCACGTCTGTATATCCTCATTATGCTTAAGCCAAAACAAAAACACACCCTGTGAAAAAGCGGATAAATATTTGACATACAGGAATTGGACTATAGCACCTCTAGAAAGGTAACATGTTTAAAGCAGTCAATAGTGAACTTATCCAGTTATAAACAGACCTGATATACACAGGAAATTAGCACTTAAGTGGCAAGAGATATTATTTAGAGAAGGGCTTAAGGGGAACAATGTTTGGAGAAAGACTAGACTAAGACTTCAACATTTCCAAGTTGCTCTCTCTCATTACAACAGCTATGGTTTACATAACCAAATATAAAAGTATTGGTTTTTCACCACTTGATATTAGTGTAGGAGTGAGCACGATAAAGTTACAGACAGAAATATAACATACACATGCATAGATTTAAGTGGATCCATAACTTTACCAAGTCAAGTTTGTCTATGGATATAATGCTGCATGAAAACCAGTTGTGCTTTGGGTTACAGGCCCAACACTCTACCGACTGAGCTACAGAGTCGACAGACAGACACAATCCTGTGAATGGCATGATTAAACTAGAAACGATGAACTCTGTTTAGAAACATACCTCAATAGTTTTGGTACATTTGATGGCCCACTTTATTTCACTCAGTCTTATATGATCCTTTGCCAGCCTAATGGGTGAAAGAAACCACCCTCCCATTCACCAGCAAGAAACAATGATATGTATGGATTACAAG
>JAQQZZ010012205.1:0-11510 GCA_030265115.1 Mopalia vespertina | reverse complement strand
CCATTTGCAATATTATGGGAAAAGTAGGCCTAGTTACTTTCACAATACAAATGGCTTCGAGAATAGTTTAAAAAAAAAACTTGAAACAGGACCAAGCTGTTCTGCTATAATGCAAAGGACCCCAGCCCCCCTTCTCTTCTTTTCTATCGTTTTTTTGTTTTGTGGGAAAAAAAATTATTATTTTTAGAAATTCTTTGAAATATCCCCAATCAAATAATAACACAGTTCATTTGGTATGCTATTTTTGTTTACACTTTTTAATTACAATTTTTATCTGAAATTAGTAAAATGATTGAGGAAATTGTCCTCGCCTTGTACATGTACTTCATTGATACATCTAAAAATAAATGTAATATTTTCTTCCCAGTAATGTCAGTTTGTATTTTAGTAATAAAATAGTAGATTTTATTTTACTTTCAATCTCTAAGCTTAAAATTATAACAGCTACATGTAATCTTATGTTTGGTGTCCGTTACAAACCTAACCAGCTACATGTATCTAAGGCATGACTAATCCAGATTAGTATCTGTATGTATGAGCTGTAAACAGTACTTGTAGATTGGAGATCATAAAGCAATGACCTAGGCAGATATGAATGGCTGTTATTGTTTAATCTAGGGCATGTGTGCATCCTCAATTCCTCATGGATAATTTACAAGTCTGTAATATTCACCTACATGTACCTCCTGTATTCAATCTGTTAGTTATTATGGTATTGGAGAGAAATTCATTACACTTTATAAAAAATAATTTCCTTGTAATTCTTCAATCGCTCATGAACAAGAGACATGTTGTTGGTTGATAAAGGCTGCAGTGTTCTCCGATGTTCATCAATACCTTCGTGATCAAAACATAAATATGCTAATGTCCTTATAAAGATATATTTGAGTCCACTTGCTTTAGCCTAGAATTTCTAACCACGTTGTGTTGGATTATTTATTTATGGGCTGATTAATGAACCGTTAATGATACACAGAGATTAGCCGGGGTCTGCTATCAGAGCTTCATCTTCTCTACACAAAATGGGGATTTTCATAAAGGATTAACAACCGAGACCATCAAAAAAGTTTCTAGAAAAGTGTTTGCAAAAGTCAGATTTTGTCAATTTATACTTTTTTGTGGCCTCATTCATATACATATTTGTAGGACGTGAATACAGTGGAAATAAGGTTGATATTGTTCATATTTATAAGATTGTTTGGCATATAATTTTCTGACTGATGGATTTGTGACAGCAGATCTACATTGTTGACGTAAAACTGTTGCAATTTATTTGATGCTCAAGAGATTGGTGTTTCTGCCAAGGATGTGTTTAACTTAATTGAATTTACACTTCCTTCATCCTTAAAACCTCCATTTTTAAGGACTGATAAAAAGTTTGAACTGATAAAAAGTTTCACCCAAACTTAGAAATGCCGTTCAAAAAGTCTTCTACTCCGAAAAGGATCAACCTAAACGATGAAGTTTTGACTGTACTTCAATCGCCTAAAGGACGAAAGTATGTCAACGATACTGTTGATCATGCTGTGGCGGAGAAGTTTGCTAGAAAACAGGGAGAATTTGACGGGAAACTGGCAACGAAGGATCGTCAGATTCAGGAACTGGAAACGAGGCTGAATAAAATAGAACAAGTTGCGAAAGTTCCCCCTCAAAGAATTTGGAAATCAGCTGGAAGAGAAGTGGAAGGTGAGGCTGTTCCACCATCTAATGATCCATGTATGTACACAATCTAACCAAAATGATCCATGTATGTACATGTACACAATCTAACCTAAATGATCCATGTACATACATGTACATGTAATCTTACCAAAATGGTCCATGCATGTACAGAATCTAACCAAAATGATCCATGTATATACACAATCTAACCAAAATGATCCATGTATGTACATAATATTACCAAAATGATCCATGTATGTACATGTACATACATGTAATCTAACCAGAATGAACCAAAATGATCCATGTACATGTATGTACATGTACACAATCTAACCTAAATGTTCCATGTATGTACACAATCTAACCAAAATGATCCACGTATGTACAGAATCTAACCAAAATGATCCATGTATGTACAGAATCTAACCAAAATGATCCATGTATGTACACAATCTAACCTAAATGATCCATGTATGTACACAATCTAACCAAAATGATCCATGTATGTACATAACATTACCAAAATGATCCATGTATGTACACAATCTAACCTAAATGATCCATGTAGATCCACAGAACTTGATAGACCTTTAAACACAGCCATCTTGACCATATCTCTCTCATGGGGGCTTAGGACTTATTAGTCAGAGCCCTACATTGACCTTCATTTTGACCTTGTCTAGTTGCAAAAGCTTTATATTGCCGATCCCTTCAGGAATTACTAACATATATAAACTGTCAACCGATTCAAGGCAATATGCGATTAAATCAAAAAATAATCACAGGTCAACTTAGTGATTTCTCTTCTTCCATAAGCTAATGTGTACTGTAAGACTTTCCTCCACTTCATCACATGAGCATAGTCAGCTGACTGCTATCAAGCTATACGCATTCTTCTTGTCCAGCAGGCAGTGTAACATGGCTCTCTTCTTGTACTTGCAGCACTGCAAACAATGATATATATTCCTTACTGCCGGGCTTGATAACTTGGTAATATAAAAATCATATTGGAATGAGAAAGTTAATCTTTTCGATGCTGTTTTACCTATTGCTTTAATTGTTGGCAAGGGAGATAATATAATCCAAATTCATGAAAAAAAATGCTTTTCAATGATATCATACTCATTATTAATTCATTGTGATGTTACTGAAGAGCCATCAAATCGCGACCGCCTGCACAACCCCTTGTTACACATGTTATGACTCGCATTTTAATGTTCACAGTATGTACTCATCTTGTTGGGTGTCCAGTGCTTGTCTGAAATGATGCCTGTTACTTTGTTGGCTGTAATGTTAACAAGGATGGTTTCTTTTATCCAAACTTTTACAACTTCATTAAGAATTTCTGGTCTTTATGAGGTTTCCTCCCAGGTTTTCCACCTTATTTAGGCAAGGAACAATGTGAAGTGAGTTAGATGCACGATTGGCTTTTCTCAAACTTTCTCGCGTTACTTGTCAGGTACAGGCAGCCAGTCAACGTGTTATCTTTAACGTCACGTGATGTTTTGCCTAGAAGAAATGATAATAAATCCAGAAGTGCACCTTAATGAATGTAGGCTTTTCGTGGGGAACTGAACCCTGGACTATATTTTCACATCTTGTTAGACCTGTCTCACTTCTTGGTAACGTTAAATTATCACATAGCTAAAAGTTCAGTTCTATCGTGAAAGTGAAATAACTCCAACTTGCAGAGGCACCGCTACTGTATTTGGTTGGATTATTGTTAATTTGAGAAGATAAGATGTGCCAAATACGCCTTGATTCAACTATCAATCAATATCATCACAGGAAATGAGAAATAACCACACTCTGTTTCAAATCAACGATAACAATTCATAATGTTTATTTAATTATAACCTGTAGTGACATTTTGGACAATTATTGATATTTCAGGCAGTGTAACCTCTGAATAACTCGATCAATTTAGACAAATAGCTTTAATGTGTAAAATTCTCCTGCACTATTACACTGTTATCAAATTTCAATTTTCGCCTAACTATGGGTAATGTTGTTGTGTTTTGCGTAGCAAACAACTACTGGATTCCCGGAACTGTGCTACTGAACAACGCACCTGTTTCACAAACCTCAGTCCCTATATGTATTCCAAAATATAACTGAGAGCGACAAATTAACCCCATCGCAGTTTTCTACCGGCAGTTCCTTCTCAGCATAACTGTGGTGCCATGCCACTACCCTGGAACGTAGATTTTCATTCGGCCTCTTCGCCAGTTCGTCACCAGCTGACATGTCTTGTTACGAAATGTGATTTCCAAAGGGCTTTTGGTTTTTAATCGATTTTAATAAGATTTACTATATTTTATTTCTGCCAAAGATTGTCTTTAGTTAGAAATGAACGCAGCCACTCCGGGAGTAGGCCTACATATTCACTGCAGGAGTTTGTCTAGGCCAAAGTCACTCGCTGCCTAGCCCGATGTAACTTTCTGCACTCACTCTGCATGTCCATTCACCGTGGAAGTGCAAAACTCATTGTAGGAGTTTTTACGAAGGTCAAAGTTACTATCAAGATCAAAGTTACTCATATGCCAGACCGATGTCACTTTCTGCACTCTCAAACGCCACAGCACTCTTGGCCGTGCTGTTTGCACGGATTTGGGGACTGTTTGCAGTTTTTTTAAGAATACATTCTTCTTCCTCTAGTGAATCTTGTGTATGTCGTTTTTTGATTTATCTATTTATAGAAGTTTACCTATTAACTATCGGTTTTAACATTTTGCGGATATGGTTTCGGCCATGACCATATCAGAACCGATCAAAAACTAAATTCTTCCCGCCTTTTACAGTTTTCTGAAACGCCGTGGGTGGAGTCAAAGAATCCTAGTGACTTTTAGTGATTAAATGTCTACAACAATTACCAAATTAAGGCTTTAAATGGATAGTCAAACATCTTTGAAACCTCTGGAAACTCTTGGAATAATAAACTTCGAACACGAATAGTACGATAATTGTCTAACTTTCGTACTTTGTCGCTGATGACAAACGTCAGAAAACAAACCTGGCTTTATCATTTCGGAATCAGATTAAATCGCGGTTATTCCAAATGCAAGGATTTAACAACTTTGAGGATTAATATAATTGGTTATGTCATGATGTTTTCATGATTTATCATGACATAACTGTTAAATGTTTAAAATGCTATGAACAACCCATGAGTGGACGCATTTCAACAACAACGCAAAGTGCAAACATACTTTCCACAATCAAATATTATACCTAGTAGTTATAACTGCTGTAAATAAGACAGGTGTCATCGACGAACATACGAATTTTATTAATTATGCCTGTGGGAAGATCGTTAATATATATTAAAAACATAGAAGGGCCAAGTACTGGGTCCGGTTCCACAAAGCAATTTCTGACTTAAGTCAAAATACAAAATTTGATATTTATGCCACTTGCCTTAAGTTACTTTTCAAGTAATACCTGTAATTGTGACTTACTTATGTTATAATAATTATGCGAAAATATTAAATTTTAAAATTCAAAACTGAGAAATGTGAGGACCTTTTAACATTTTGACTTGTATAAAACTGCTTTGTGGAATCGGGCCCTGGTGACTACCTGTTAATGTACTGCTTACACTATGATCAAATGTCTCCATATCCTGTATGGTTTAAGAGTAAGGATTTGAAATATGCGAAAATATTTTGACCAGTCATTTTAGATCAAACTGAATTTGATCATTTGACATAGGAAATTCCTTTAATTTGATGTCAGATTTCGATCAGTTATGGCCAATTTTCAGCCCTTGTTTTCATCCCTGAAGAGTATGAAATAGTTTTACAACCAGATTTTTTACTACACAAATAGTCTCTTTTATAATAACACATGTTGAATTTGTTTCTTGTTACACATACATCATATTTAAGATTAGTTTGCTGGCATGTTTAGATCACAATGGTTAAGGCACGGAGATAAGATCTAAGACACCCTAAGGACTAATACGTATAACTGCAGGGTGCAATGAGACAAACTGGGCTGAATCACAGTGCCTACCACAACAACAGGTCACTTGACATCAACTGAATGTCACCCCTAAAACCTGCCCTGAAACAGGCAAGTGTCGCAAGTGGAGCCAAATTTTATCTGTGCTGGGCGGCGGAAGGTTGGAGCCTGTGATTGGGCTGGTTTTTTTTATATCCAGTGTTGTCCTTTTTTTGTTGCCAGTGGCTTAAAGTCTGATTTTCTTCATCCATTGTGATAGCACACCGTTATATAAGTCAAATAACCTTAAGTATGACATTGAACTTCCAATCAAAGAAACCCCCTGTATGATTTAAACTTCAGGCTCTTGAAAGATGAATAATTTTTGAGACAGGATCTAGGGTTTAGGCAGACACCAGTCCACTCGTCCAAATGGACACCCTGAAGTGAACAATTGCCTTATTTGGACACCCTGTTTTAAGAAACTTTAACATGCAGGAGATAGGAAAACTGTCAAAACCTAGTTATTTGAAATGTGAAGCAAAATGATCATTTTGGACACCATACTTTTGATTTCTGGCTAAGCCCATGGACAGGATGTCAAGAAATAATCAAACCTAGATTAAATGAATTTCACATATCACATAACCAAACTTCTATTTGCTAACTGAAGCTAAATTAAGGGTACATGTACTTGCTAGTTGCTGCTATGGTCTACCACATAAAACTGTGACTTCCCACACCCCTTTAGAGCATGACCTTCATTAGTTGTGACGGTTGCCTGAAAAAAGCTCTACATGTGTATTTGGAGGCCAAATCAAAAAAACGCTACCTGGTTTAGCAACGGACAGAATATTCTTATAATGCTTAAAAGGACAGGTGAAAATTCTGAATTTTAACAAGGGAAAATGGCAAACTTGGGATTTTGGGACAGACAGATTTCTGAACTTAGCTATAAAGACACTGGTCAGTCACAACTGTTCTTGATCGATTCAGAAAAAGATCTTAAGTGGTGAAAACAGACTTAAAGCAGCCATGTGGAATATTCACCTTGCTGAACTATTTTAAAATCACCTGTTTTTATTAAAGCTTTTTATGTAGTCCCTAGTCATGTGACGTGCAAGAACCCAGATGCTCCAGATGGAGTACTGATACTCTATTTCGCATCACATTTCTGTAAGTCCATATCATAACATTGTTATCATAAATGAATTAATGGATAAAGCCACCTAGCTAGCCTCATCTTTTCCACCTGGAGCAATATTTAAACTTTGCTGAGCAATGTTCTCCATATAAGCTTACTCAAGAGCAACGGCTTAGGCAGAGGGGTGTCCACCCGTTCTTTGGACACCTGGAATTGAACAATTGCCTCATTTGGGCACCCTGTTTTGAGAAACTTTAACATGCAGGAGATAGGAAAACCGTAAGAACTGGACACCCAGTTCCTTAGAAAGTGAAGTAAAATGACCATTTTGGACACCATACTTTTGATTTCTGGCTAAGCCCCTGCACAAGAGTATTAACTTCCAGGCTTGTTTGATTGATTGCAGTTTAATATGATTTAACACATGCCATAATTTCCGCAGTCAGCATAGACTTTTCATTCATACCTATTGCGTGTTTGTTTGATTAGGGTTTACCGTTGTACAAAAGGGAATTTTACTTAAATGAGGACGGATTGTCCATTTAACATTGTTCCTTAACTAATTACGGTAGAAAACGGAGAGGAAACCTTGTAAAAACCATCCCCATGTTTGCCTGAGCCACATCTGTGACTCATTCATATACCTGATGGTCGACAGGCAGACACAATCCCGTGTACAGCAAATTGGAGTAGGTATAGTAAGCGTACATGCTAACCACTAAGCCATGGCCCACATTCATACCAAAGTTTTCAACAGGATTGATACGGTTTTGGGGGTGGCAAAACAAAAGGTGTTCAACAGACTGTGCTAGGATAGCACTAAACCTATAGCACTGAGTAAAACAAAACACAAAGATAAAATACTATTTAATCTTTATTTGTTTTTCAACAGAAAACATGCAATTGTAAATTAAACACAAATAACATAAAAATAAAATCAGTCCACATGTAAATACTTAATTAAAATCAATATATATAATTCTTAAGAACTATTTAAAGTGGTGATAAGTGCATTTTATATTAACATACAGAATAAAAGGAAATGATTATCATTATTCACTACATTTGTTTATGTTGAATGTCTTTGTACAGGGAATTCCAGGGTGTATGAAGGTGAAGAGTTCATATTCTGTCCTTATAAAATGCACTGCAAACCATAGAGGAATTGGTCTTGTTTATTTAATGGGGTTGGCCAATGGTTAAAAAGGGAGATAAATCTGTTATTCATGTAACTGACAGCGCCACCTATATCAGTGAATAACAATACAATTTATATGAATATTCATATCATGCTATTGTTAGTGAATGAAATAGATTGCACTTCCTGTTATATGAGTAACAGATTTATCTCCCTTTTTTAACCAGTAGCCAACCCCATTTGTTTCATTCACTTTTTAGAGTTGAGTTTAACGCTGAACTTCAGTTATTTCCCTTGCATAACAGCATGCCAGGCTTTATGGTTAAACCAACCTCAAAGTCTCTGGCAATAAACACTGACAGGTGTCATAGACATCACAAATAGATCAGCTTCCTGTTGCCTGTTAATTGAGTGATTACCAATGCGAAATTGAAGCTCCAACCTTCATGTCGAACTGGCAATTTTTTGGGGGGGCTGACATATAAACATAAAACTCCACAAGGCTTACACGGAGCCCTGTAGGTTAATAAGTAAATATATTTGTATGATCATATTCTATAAAAACACCAGTACGTCTGATTCAAACTCTTGTGATATGAGAGTTTTGTTTGTTTGTTTGATGGGGGTTTAACGTCGTACTCAAGGGTATTTCACTTATATGACGACTAGCCAGCCCAATGGGTGAAAGAAACCCCCTTTGACACACTGGCAACAAACAAAGACAAGACGTCACAAATACAGGACGCAATACAGACACCACAAACAGATCGGCTTCCTGTTCCCCTTTAGCTCTGAGAGCACCAGGGCAACATGAAGCTCGCTCCAACCACCCGCGTTATTTCAGTAGAAGACCTGCCTACCCGTTGTTTTCTTGATTATTTTGTACACACAATTTATGTGAAATACACTAATAGGCCATCAAAATACACACAGAAATTAATATACTGTGCTATGCTGGAACACAAAACTACACGAAATTGTAAGAAAATACTCTTTGAAAAATGTTTTTTTTTTACATATAGATTTCTTCTAGGGTAGGCAGGTTTGCAGTAGTCTGTGACTTTATCTGTTTTAAACGTGACTGTCGCAAAATTATGTTTTGTTATATTTGTATCAGTCCGACAATGTAATATAGAGAAAGGTGGGACAGTGTAGGGGATACTTGGGACCGATGGGCCATTTTTTAGATTATGTGTCTTAGAGTTCAAACTTTCTGAGTACTGAACTTGAAACCATGGACAGCAGTACATTATATGTAGCCAATTAAACCAACAACTTTGTTGTGCTGTGCCTGTCAGTATTATTGGGTCATACGCATACAGGGAACGGTGCAAAATGGCCCATGGGTACCCATGGTAAAGGACCAATGGTCCACCACATGGGGGACCTTTGGGCCATGGTTTATAATTATTGTTAAGCAAAGGAAGGTAAAGTTTATTCTATTTAATTTGAAAAAAAACACTGTTTTAATGACATATTCAAAGTTACATGGGCTACCAAAGCCAGTTTTCAGCGTAACAGCAAGCTGAATTAATCAACCCTTAGAAAAGTAATTATCACAACAGGTGTTCTTTTTAACCGAAAAAATATTGAACAGTTTTGGAATGTTTATTAATATTTATTCTATATTATAACCGAGGAATTTCAAATTAAATTGGAGGATTCCCTTTCATCTCTTTGTGGTATTGTGTGAAATGAGAGGTTCCGGAAGAATTCCAAGAATGGCTGTTTCGTCGACCGAAACAATTTTTTCTGTGTCTGGTTCCACAAAACAGCACGAATTTACATGTTTGTTTGACTTTTGGAGAAATTTAATTTCACAGTCTCCATCTTTATCTTTTGTTTCAATGATGATTCCAACATAGTGGTGTTTTTTGCCCCTTGTCATGTATTCAACAAGAACATAATCCTGTGGTTCCAAAGTCTTGTTCTGGAACTTCATCAGATGTAGTTTTTCCGGCTCCATCATTGTCCTCATCGTTCTCTTCATTATTAAAGGTTGAACGTTCAAGCTACGCCTAGTAACCCTAACCCGGCCCATTGGACCCCACCGGAGATGGCTCATCGGACCCCACCATGCATGGCAATTTGTTTTTGTGTTTCCCGTTCAGCTGAAAATATTTTTTTAGCAAAGAGCACTTTTGCTACATAGAGCCCGTATTCACCGATATAATTAATGTAAAATGAATCTATGAAACATCAGGCATCCCCTTGTAATAAAAATATACCTTAGACATGCACAGTTACTCAACGTGTTCAAAAACCTACATTTTTCCTCCAAAGCTTTTGCTGCGCACAAAACAAATAAAAACAATATGGTGAATACAGCTTGTGAGGTAGATCTATGCAGGCTGCAGGAGACATCCACATCAGGCCTCTTTGCGGAGAGGCAGTGTTGTCTCGTCGGTCCCCATGGCTCATAGGTCCCCAGTCTCCCCTACTTGGTGTATATGGATGTAAATTATGAATTCATGGCAAATATAGAGTTACAACATAGCCTACAGAGATATTTATTTAAACTAGGTACAGGGAATATATTACAAATGACCACCTCTACCGGGATCAATGTATTGATTAAGATCCGTCAGCAGACTCTGACATTCAGAATTCACTTTGTTTTTGACGTTATACCGCAAAGGGTTTTACACCAACGGCAAAGGGTTAAACCTCTACTGATTGTGCCATAGGTGAAATTCATTCCGGGATACAAACCTTTGATATCTATCGTTTTATTTGGCGCCTTTGAACAAGGCACACGGTTTCCTTTTCGTACTCATCTTGTTACTCTGCCCTTCTCGGTGAGCTGATGCCCAAGCCCTCGCAAGTTATAATTTTATCGTCATACCATTTTCCACTATGGTCCTTTAAACCATGACACAATCTCTCGCTGATGCCCTTTTTTTAGGTGATAATGCCAGTGTTAAAAAATCTCGGTGTTCAAGTCAAATATATATACAAATCCTAAAGCTTTGTGATTTCTTTTCGATGAAACTTTACCTGTTCGATGCTTCACAAACCATAAATTCGTAGTTCTTGCGCCAAAACGGCCATAACATTGTAAAATACATTTATATATATAGGCTACTGTGTCTGTGGTAGTGCGGTTTACCTCTAAAATTCCACTTTTGTTTAAAAATAAACGGTGCCCATACAGTGTAGGTGTGCAGTGCCACACTTGCTACCTTATCCCTTTACTCCCCACTCTTTTCATTGCACCTCAGAAACTGCATTAAAGTAAAAAAAAAAAAAAATACAAATTTTTTCCCCCTGCCAGATATAGCTAATTATTCAACTTTTCCCTTATGTCACCTTTCGTTCATGCGCTAAGTAGCCCGACACGTTGCAGTCACCTTTTTTCCCCAAAATTCCACCATTACATGTGTTTATATACTGTATTGTAGTTTGCCTCGGCCCTATTATGGTCGGGGTGGCGATGTACATGCCCATTACATATACAGTGGTACGCATTATTGGAAAGTCAATTATCTTCCAGTACTAATGTAGATTGACTTTGCATGAAAAACACTGCACACAACTACAGATCGTTTTGTTTGTTTGTTTGTTTGATTGGTGTTTAACGTCGTACTCAAGGGTATTTCACTTATATGACGACGGACAAAA